>WIPJ01000043.1:27555-39532 GCA_018155075.1 Cassiopea andromeda
GCTCAATACGATAGGCAGAGCTACATACTTCAGAATAAAACCTTAAAAACCAAAATAAAGTGTCACATAACTCTGTTGTATATATATAATAGAACCAACAGTTTGCTAAGCCAAGCAAAGATTAATTATTTTCAAAGATTGTTCTTAAGAGTATTAATAAATTTTGCATAATAAAATAATTAGTTGTTGTATATGATATACATGCAAAGTTGTTGCATATGATATAGACTTCTCGGCTCCTCACAAGCTTCTAAACCATATCTCACTTGTATTAGCCATTATATAATTGTAGTTCCTGCCTGTTCTTAATTTTGTCCATCTTGCTGAGAAATCCTTTGGAGTCCAGTTTTATGTAAGATCCAATTTTTAGCTCTATTATTAAAGTGGAGAATAGCCAGACAGTTAGTAAAAGTTCCTGCACGTAGTGATAACGTAGCAAATTCAAAGCAATATGCAAAAATCGGATTACTACTGAGCTGTACTGGGCTGTGGTGAACTGCTAGTGCTATGCTGACGATAGAATATGGTATATATTGAATGAATGTTAATGATACTATTATCAACACTGTTTTGTATAATTTTCGAACATAATCTGGTGTTGATCCTATTGGTTCATTGTAGACAGGACTGTTATCTGCAAACCTCCGAATTCGCAAGTATCCTCTTGTATACAAACAGACTATAAATATCAGCTGGATGGATAATAGAATCGTGAAAAACATTGCAATTGAACCTGTTACCTTTTGATTAAGCTCAAAAGCAATAGCAAATGAAAGTGCATTGACAATGATGAACACGAACATTAGCACATAATATATACTTGGCACTTTTAAAATCTTTTTCATTCTTGATGGACGATTAAGGATATCGGGATTCATGTGCAAATATCGATCCAGTGCCAGAAGGGATGTCAGTATTATTGAAGCTTGTCCACTGTTATTTAAAATGATTAGCACTTTTGATTTGGTACAGGTGTCATCTTCATTCAAATGAAGGAGAACATTAGCTGTTAATGGCATGGAAATAGCACCAGTTATTAAGTCAATCAAGCTTAATACGAATATAACAATATTAGAAGTATTGTGAGTTATCTGTTGAGTGGCAATGAAGGAGGCTATCAAACTTAGATTGAGAATAATAGTGATTGGAGTGAATATTGAGAGCAAAATGGCATATGGTACTTGATGTTTAAACAGTAAAAGCCAATAGGCAACAGCATTGCATTTATCTAGTAACATATTTTGCTTCACTTCTTCCTTGTCAGAAACGATTTCTCTGGTTTTTCTTGACACTGTCAACAACTCTAGAGATATAACTTCTCCCTACTGTTTTGCTCAGTTTTGCACGGTCTAAGATCCTCACTCCTCCATATTACTTTCTTGACAAGAATGTGCGCTATGTGTCAACTGTGCTTCTTTAAGTCCTTATCAATCTTTACTTGAAGGCTTTAGTTTAGTAAATGCAAAGCCAGTGTCTCTTCAATTCTAGTTTGAATAAATGTTTACCTCCTTCCAAACCTTTACTTTTAGTTCTTTGTATGTACCAAGTCTTTCTTCACTAGCAATAATGGTCTATTTGAGGAAGAATTTCAATGGAAGTGCAATTCTTTTGAAGCAACTTATCTGGCAATGTTTGATCAAAATCAACAAGAATTCAGAGCTTTCTTATGGCATAGGGATGTTGTGTAGGTAGCTTTCGTCTTTGGTAAATATCGGGGTAGTTGTCAAAGCAATCCTTATAGATGTTAGAAATCACAAACTTTAAATGTCTCCGTGTTGTTAGGGGTTGACTCGGGTGCATATTTAAAACAAAAAAGCAAGAAATGGCTTTTGAGCATGTTACAAAGCAAGGAAGCAAATGTCGCGAATATCGACACCAAAAGCCTTCTATGTGTTGACTCTTGTTTCAAACTAACTTCCATCTACAATCTCGCTTATTTCCTACAGCTAATCTTTTATTATGTGGCATCGAAGGTTACAATTGGGTAAAGAGTTTCTATTGCAAGCAAAACAAAATAGGAATATGTTTGGTTTGTGATCTTAACTGAACAATGCAAGTCTAGTAAACTTCTTAAGTCAGTTTTGGGAAAGCTTCTTTGAATACTGATATGGAAGAAAGAGCATAGATAGATTTTATATTAGGGAGCTTAATTAATAAAAGAAAGTTTTGATATTGAATGTGCAACGTAGAAATTCACATGTAATTTAATATGAACTTCAACATGAGCGTAGAACAGATAGGTAAACATTATTTTCCACTTTTCTCCGTGCAGCAATTACAAAGATTCGCTTGTTAATTACTATCACATAGCTATCTTGAAAGATATCAGTCAGATTACTAAAATATCAAACACCTTTTCGTACTTATACATTGACATGTACTTATGCCACAAGGTAGCCCTCAAAACATTAACACAGAATTGATTGAGTAAATGCGAAAAGAAGGTGGTCGCAGTAAAATACTCTGGATCATAAACTCAGAAGCCTGAGCCACAGGGGTACAGAGGAAACGTGTCCCCTTACACTCTATAAATTTGCATGTAAGGCACCCCATTACAGTTTAGAGGATTGTCCATTATTGCTTGTGGAATTGTCCCTGAATTAATATCCTCCCACTTCAATAAATGTTTTCTACGTCCTGGATTACCCTTATTCAAGATGCAGTAAAGTTCACTGTTTGTTTAATCTTATATGAAGTTACATTTTATTATATTTCAATAGTTTGCAATTTACTTTACATTGTTGTAATAGGATTAATATTGAATATGTGAAAATATAACTATACAGTTCTATCTTGAAGCTGTTCTCCGGTGCTCTAGCCTTTTTCTAGATTGATCCTTCTCATTCTTTTATGTAGCTTGCACGTGGAATCTTTTGCATCCAATTTTGCTCAAAATCCAACACTTTGCTCTTTTATTGAAATAAAGAACTGCTATGCTATTAGTTATGCAGTTGGCATTGTAAAGCACCAAAGTTATTTCAAAGAGGTACGTGTAACCGATGTTAAAGTCCAATGTTTTAAACATGTATCCGATTGACAATGTCATGGTAACTAAACAGAGAGGGAGGATATGAAGAAATGCCAGTAAAATAAGTGCCAGTACTGTTTTGTACAACCTACGTACGTAATCAGGCGTTGATCCAGATGTCCCACTGGCTTCATGATATACAGGATTGTTGTCAGCAAACCTGCGAATGCGCATGTAGCCAATGGTGTATAAGGTAGTAACTACTACTATCTGAGATGATAGCAGGCCTGTTGACAATAAAGCAAGTATAATGTTTTCTGTGTGGCTTGCTTTTCCAACGGCTATGGCCACAGCGGGAGGTGAAAAGCTGATGATGAATACAAGTATGAGGAGATAGTAAAGTGCTGGCTTTTCAAAAATCTGCTTTATCAGAGAAGGACGAGCTTGGATTCTTGGATTCATGTGAAGGTAGCGGTCCACTGCTGTCAAGACAGTTAAAATTGCTGAGAAATTTATGAGTCCACTAATGAGGACAAGTACTTTGACCTTTATACAAATGTTGTGTGCTGTAGTGTTGAGCAGAATAATACCTCCCAAAGGCATACCAACAGTACTAGATGTCAAATCAGATATGGTTATGATGAAAATTAGCAAGTTTGAAGAGTTTTTAGTGACTTGTTTTGTAGCAATCAAAGAAATAGCTAGAATTGCATTTAAGAGAATTGCAACTGGAGAATAGGCCAACAAGACTGGTGCTATCTCTTCTTTATGCGGAATGGAGCTAAGCATAAACGACACTTCAGCGCAGTTGTTCATCTTTCAACTCGTGGCAGTCAGTTTCGATTTCAATGCAACTTTTCTGGTACGGAGAATTACTTACTACGCTATTCAGTAGCTTACAATTCAAGAACACTTTGAGCTTAAAGTATTGTCTTCGTTTGCATAAAATCGAGCAATTACTAATCTTTGTTCACCGTTTTGATCACATCTTAGACTGACCAATTACAGTCTTGCAATGCTTTAAAACTGAAATGTTTACTTTCAGATGAATATTTGAATGTAAAATCTCATCACTGATTTGTGAAGAAAGCCAATATTTTAATATGTATTTAAATATGTTTTGAGATGTCTTCTTCTTTTTTGAAAAATCATATAAACGTTCTTAATTGGAAAAATCTAGCATTACATTGAAAGAGAAATATAATTCAAACAAACTTACCAGTGACTTTGAAATTAGCTTTGATAAGCAAAACCATTTATGTACGGATCGATTTGCTTTCGCGATAAACGTAACGAGAAACGTAGCTGAGTTCATAGTAAATGATTACGTCATACCATGTTAGCAGCTCGTCGTCTCATGTCACATGACTAGTCCGTTGGATATTCCTGTTCTTGTTATATTTCTCACTGTATAGTGTCATCAATCAGCTGTTTCTTGTCTAATACATTTCATGCAAATTTGAGTGTGTTTTGTGCTGTGCAATCGGTCGTTGTCATTTGTTGTATAGTTGATCTACACACGCAACATGAATGCGGCTATAATTCATAAAAGTCAACAATGCATCATCTAATAATAGGTTTTGTTTTTTTCGGGAGGGGCTTTTAATTGTTCTCTACAATAAAGTCATATTATTGTCTATCTTTGAAGATGGTAATAGTAGACGAAATCTCAATTTAATGGTGGTTTAGCTGGTGCAACTAGAAGTCAAGAAATAAACTGCCGAATCGACTTATCAATCTGATTTTGAAAAAGATCGAAGGCATGATGTAAAAGAACATACAAGTTAATAAAAACTAGGCAGAGATCACTCTTTGTAAATTATACTTTTAATGATTATAAAATATATTTTGCAGCAAAGCAAATTAAATGTTGTGATTATGTAGACGTTTTAGCTACTAACTATTGAGAATCCGCTTTCAAGCGTTTGCTCTACGTATGCTTCCAAGTTTCATTTACGGCAGTTTTGAATCTCATTATAATTGTGAAGTTCTTGCCCTTTCAACCTTGCCTTCCTTGTTGAGGCATTTTTCGAAGTCCAAGTATTTGTAAAATCCAATTCTTGGCTCGAATGTTGAAATGGAGAATTGCCATACAGTTAGTGAAAGATCCTGCATATGCCGATAATGATGCAAAATCAAAAAAGTATGTAAAGACAGGATGAGAGCTGAGTTCCTCTAGGTTATTATGAAGTGCGGCCATTATTGCAGCAACACAATAAGGAACGTGCTGAATGAGTGCCAATACCACAATCACCAATACTGTTTTGTACAATTTTCGTACATAATCTGGTGTTGATCCCATTGGTTCATTGTAGACAGGATTGTTGTCTGCAAACGTACGAATTCGCAAGTATCCTCTTGTATACAAAAAAGATGTAAATATCAGCTGGATGGATAATAGGATCGTTGAAGCGGAAGAAATTGAGGAAGTCAATTGTTGATTAAGCTGAAAAGCAAGAGTAAATGACAACGCATTGGTGCTGATGAACACAATTGCTAACACATAGTATATATTTGGTGGCTTCAAAATCTTCTTAATTCTTGGTGGATGATTTTGGATGTTAGGATTCATATGAAGGTAACGATCCAATGCCAAAAAGGCTGTTAATATCATCGAAGCTTGTCCACAGCTGCTGAATATAATTAACACTCTTGAATTCGCACAGGTGTCATCCTCATTTAAATGAAGAAGAACTTTAGCTGTTAAAGGCATGGCAACACTGCCAGTTGCCAAATCAAGGACACTTATTGCACATATCAAAATGTTAGAAGCATTTTGAGTTACCTGTCGAGTGGCAATGAAGGAGACTATCAAACTTAGATTGAGAATAATAATGATTGGAGATAATATTGAGAGCAAAATCGCATATGGTACTTGATGTTTATACATTTTTAGCCAATAGGCAACAGCATTGCATTTATTTAGTGACATGTTGTGATTGTCTTCTCCTTTTGCAGAACTTACTCTTTTTGTTGCTTATACTCTTTGCCAATATTATTAACAAGTCCCCAGGTCTAAATATTCCGTACAGTTGTGTTCAATTTGTATGATCTAGGATCCTCTATTTTCCACATCTTTCTCCAGTGGTGCATCTGGCGTGTGTCATTATTAGTTAATTTATGCCATGCTTTTCAAGATTTGTGCTGAATAAGCACCAGGTAAATGGTGCCTCTTTAAAACTGCGAAGAATAATTGTTTACCTACATTAAAGATTTTGCTTCGAGCTCCTCGTAAGAGCAAAGCTTTCTTCAATCACCCACCGCTAATCACTTATTTGAGGAGAAACTGCAATAGATTTATAAATCTATAGATGGAAAATGTTAGAAATGTTTGATTTAAATCTGCTATGATTATGGTTCTTTTATAAAGTAGTGAATTAGCAATGGCATTTCTGTTTCTTAAGCAAACATCACTAAAATTGGTTTTCAAAACAATCTCTTTTTCAGAACGCAATAATCAGAATGTTTATTATGCTTCACGCTATTAAAATCTGAGTTTGGTGCAAAACAAGCAAAAAAAACAAAAAATGTAGCATAGAGAATACTGTAAGGCAAAATTGAAAGTTATCGATCTCTTGGTTGGACATAAGGGACCAGTTCTCATTGATGCTGGGTAGGAGGCTGGAAGATATTAAGAGTGATCATAATAAAAAATTTCTGGCCTTTAAAAGGGGTCACCATGAGTTAAGTCTCAAAAATGAAGGGCCATTAAAAGTAGCCTGAATCATCCAATATGCAATTTATATTTTATCCAATATTCTCCAGTTATATATAGCTAATGTCAATAAAGCTAAAGTAAATAAAGCAAATTTTTAATTTATCGAGTGAAAAATTAAGATCATTTATAATGATGCCATTGTGTAAGGATTTAGGAACAACTATTAACTATCAATTTTTCAATAGTCGTTCACTTTTATACTTTTAAACTTTTAGCTTTTTGCAGGTGATTTTCTTTAATTATTCCATGTCTACTGTAAACCTTTGTGCTTAGTATTGCCTAGTAAATGTAATGCACAGTTGTGTGAGGTATGTCCTAAAACTATCACTCTCTTTTATTTGAATAAGGGCGTGGTTCTAAGACCTTGTTCTTCCGTTTCTCTTTCCCTCCTTTGTAATTGCTAGTAGGTGCTAGTAAATCGAAAGAAGCGAAGCGCGTCTGACATTCGATATAGTATCTTTGTCAAATTTCCCATATATAAGGGTGTTATAAATATAGTGATGACCAGCATTTTTCAATGTTTTCTTTAGTAATATGGGTACTTAAAGTGTTGACGAAGATAGCTTGGTGGTTAGCCCCGAGCCCCCCAGCTCTATGCCATTGTATATAGGTGCCAAGTTGTTTAGTGTGGATAATAGGACTAAGCTAGTATCTTGTTTAACCGATGGTCCATATGCGCGCTAAGGACTTTCATCTGCCATTTTTGATCTTCAGTTCAGTTCATATAATTACAATTCCACTACACACAACACAATGCAAATGCCACTACAGAAACAAATTACTACATATAAAGAAAGAAATTGATCAAATGCAGAACAAACTAGAACAAAATAACTAAATAAACAATTGGCAGTAGGGCTGGTCTACATCCCCACCCATGCCCCCTACGTTACCCCCTGTATTTTTCTTATACGATTCTTCTATCTGTGGTTGATGTTGTGCAGTTTCCATATATCAACATGGCTGCTAGGCGGTTCCCTGCTTTGTTTACGAGAAGGTCGTCTTTTCGCTTCAAACGAAAGGAGTTTCTGCATGTTCCTACTGAACAACTTTTACAAAGAAAGGTAGCACCGAAAAGTCTGGTTGCATTATCATCTGGAATTTTAAGCGGCTTTGTAGCATTTGAGCTGTTCAGCAAATTCAAGACTCGGCCAAGTTTATCATGTAATGAAGCTTGTTTTGCAGCTTCAGAAGAAAGCAGGGGAGAAACAGAGAACCCTGAGCCAAGGGTTATGTCTAGAAGAGAAAAACGATTCAATCAATTTGCTTCTTGTGAACACGAAGGTCAGATATTGATGACTGCTCAAGATTTTCTCGAGTCTCTGATTGAAAATGAGCCAAAATGTAAGGATGTTTTTTTATTTTGATACGACTTTGTCTTTTACATAATCCCTGTATGCCATCAGTTATTAATTGTAATTTCAAAAAGGCGCTAATGTGAACACGAACCTCTCGACAAGAGCTTTGAAGGGTTATGGTTTGGAAGGGTTCTGTAGAGTTAGGGTGTGGAAAGGGAGGAAAGGGTTAGGGTATGAGGTTTACAAAGGGTTAGGGTAAAGGTTGGGTTAGAGTTAGGGTTAGCGTTGATGAGAGGTACGTATCTGCATTAGCGCCTTTACAAAGTTGTCAAGTATCATTGTAAGATGGCCTTGAAAGTTATATTTGGATTCGTAGTACAAGACCACCAGTGTTTACTGCTACTTTAAATGGAAGCAAGGAAACAGTTGCATGCCTCAGAAGTGAAGAGAAGTTATGGAATTTGCTTTTTTTGGCGTGGTTTTTTGACAATAAGTGCTTGGGTATGCTTCAGTTTATCAGTATTGTGGAAAAGCTGTAGTGATTTATATTTTTTGAATTGTAGTTTCAAGACATGGAAAAATTAGACTGAGGGAAGAGGTAGGTTGCAGTTTTCTTTCAACATATTTGTTGTCAAAAATGGAGATGGATAACATATATTATACTATTCTTTGGTAAGCTTATTTAACATCATAAAAACTTGTTTGTTACTGGAATGGTCTTGATTGCATTACCCAAGTGAAGTAAGATTTATAGTCAGCTTTCCTTCTTTTGTAAGGATATTGAAAAGATAAAAAAGAATACTCCAGGGATATGTGATGGATCAAATAAATTCTTCAGGGATCTACACCAGAATGGTAACTTGAAATTTTGCAATATATCCAATTTGTTATGTATCATGTACAATAGGTAGTATACAGCTCAAAAAGTTACAATCTGAGTTTAAGTAGATAATGAGATATCATTGAAAGTGCCAGTTTCTTCATTAACTTGTATCTTAAGTAACTGGTATGTCATCTAATAATGGATGTGTTGATGGAAATCTTAAAATAAAATGAAACTGGCAGTTTTCTTTAATTTATCTTCAATGTTGATCATCATGGCCATCATCCTGAATTTCTTCATTTACTTTTTGAAACTCATTTTCTTGTAAGTGTGGATTTCACTATTAGAATATCTCATATTTCATCACTGTTTTATGTTCTTTCTGCAAAGGTATCATTACATATTCAGAATATCTCTTTTTGGTTACTATACTAACAAGTAAGTTTCTTCTGTTGTTTCAAGTAAATACTCAATTTAGTCTGAAAATATTTTTACTGTTAGATTGAAATTTAGTTTTTGCACTCATTGTTAGGTTATGGATGGATTAAGACAGTTGTATCACTTGTAGAACTTGTTTACTTTTAAGAGTCAAAGACTGGCCTAAAAATTGCTTTCAAGATGATTGATTTGGATGGAGACCATCATATAAATAAAGATGAATTCCTAGCTGTATGTAATTGCATTATTTGTTGCTTTGTTTTTCCATGTTTTTCAGAGCTCAGAACAATGTAGTACAACCATTTCCCTGGAGGGTTAATAGAGCTCAGTTTTTTGAAATGCAACATAGCTGAAAGTGATCGAAGTCTCTATATGATTCCTTCACTTGCAATATATGCTAAATTCTATCAAAATGTCAATTTGATATATCTAACATCCAAGGTTATCAAGTTGTATTATTGTTTGAATATTAGTTTTTAAAATCCATTTGCTATCTTGGTGCTAAGCTTTGGATTGCATTAACTGTTGAACTTAGGAATGCTCCATCAACAAATTTGTTCAACTTACAACTGAAAATTTATTTTTTGAATAAGATTTAGAAGTAAATCTAGCCTATTTCCATTGCACAATGTCTATCAATCTATGTAATTTATGGATGATCATTCACTTCTACCCACTAATGAAGTCTGAGAAAATATTAATACTTAAGTATAGGGGGAACTTCCTCCTTTATAAGTTTATGAATAGAGAGAGCTCATCCTTCAAGTAATGGTCTGTATGCCATTTGCTTATTTAATTTTTTTTTATATTTGCATCATCACTGTATTCTTTTCTATTTCATTGTATTAATTTTTGTATGAGTTGCATATTGTGAAATTGTATGATAAGAAACTGAACTAAACTTAGCATATGTCTTAGAGACATTTTATTGAAGTGGTCTTTGAATATTGTGTGCAATATTTTTACTTTAGTTGCATTGTATAGCTTATGGATTTTTCTGTTTCTTTACCATTGTGATTTGCATGTTCAGCCTTGTTTTGTTCCATTTAGATTCAGAAGATGATAAATAAATCATCACAAAAGGTGAGTGACAATGTCTCACATCAGGAACTTTTTGAGTGATCTGATGCATGTGGTATTTGCAAAAAGAGGATTATTGAATGCCTTCTTGGGCATTGAAAGTGATTGTCTCATAAGAAGCATTCTGAAGTCAATATTGAATTTTTAGTATTGTTATCTTGCTTGAATTTGTTCTCATTTTCAGAGTGCTATCAGTTTTGTTTTGAAAATAACTAAGTGTTCAGTTCAGTTTGATTGTATTGAATGTCATGGTGAATAATTTACATTCGCAAAGTTTGATGACCAAGGTTCAATTAAAATGGAAATTGTAAAGGGCCTACTGCAAGTACAGGAAAATGCCATTTGTAGAATGGTTGAACTGATGTGTTAAGAATTCTGAAGCTGTGTGATCTTGTTCATATCAAGTTGATGAGCTTGCTATATGAATATTCAAAAGATCTCATGCATCATAATTTCTTAAAGTGTCTAGTATCTACTCATCAATGTGGTGCAAGACAGTCTGGCAAGGATAATATTTTTCTTCTTCAGAAAAGTACTAGTCAATGTGGTCTTAGATCAATGTGTAACATGTCACTATCAGTCAGGATTTGTCATCAGAAACTGAAAGCTTTCCTGTTTGAGCTCAACTACTGATCCAACCATTGATAGTCAATAGTTTACCATGATTTCTTAAATTTTTTTTGACCCAAGGGGGTACTCTCTTATCAATTAGCTTACCTATTGAATGAGTTTCTCCTTTAAAAATTCCCCTTCTCACAAATCTAATGTGATATGTCTTTCTCTTTATTTACATCCTTGTTTTATTAACTTTTATGCAGTTATTTATTGCTAATAGTTGTTTACTTTAGAGATTTGTATGTTGTGGACTTTAAATTATTGAATGGACTGGACTGAAATGTTTGATATTTTGTAGGAAAATCAAAAGGGTCAACATTCACTGGATGGCCATACAACATTGCTCATTCATTTATTTGGAAAAGATGGAAAAAGAGACTTGACTTTTGAGCAATTTTTCAAGTATCTGTTTATTTTGTTTTTTAATAAAAGTTGATTATAACTAGCAATATCTTACAGGGTTTGTGCTACTCTTTCAACTCCTTAACAACTCCTTGGATTTTTCTTGTGTTTTTAAAGGTGCTTAGAACTCCTTAAATTCATGCATTTTTGATGAAAACTTCTTAAAAACTCCTTAGTTTTTGATTTATTCTTGGGAGAGATGATTTTCAGTGGCAGATTTATATAAGAAATGATTTGTGTTTTGTCAAGGAAACACACAAATACTACTCCTTAGAGATCATCTTTTGGTCCTTAAAAACTCCTTAAACACCCTTAGATTTTCTAAAGCACAAAAAAGTGGCAACATTCTTTTGACATACTAATAGTATGACATACTTTTAGTATGTTAAAAGAATGTTGCCGCTTTTTGTGCTGTAGTAAAGTGCTGTAGTACTAATAGACTATTTATGTCCTTGGATTTTATCCACTTACCAGAGCATGAACCCTGATCTTAGCTTGATTACATTACTTGTAGTGCTTATCACCACCCACACCATCACCACCATCCCAACCACCACCTCTCACCACCATCCATACCACCACCATCCCAACCACCACCTCCAACCACCCTAACAACCACCATCCCAACCACCATC
>WIPJ01000043.1:42631-71317 GCA_018155075.1 Cassiopea andromeda
CATTCCAACCACCACCCCCACCACCATCATTCCAACCACCACCACCATTCCAACCAAAACTCCCACCACCACCACCATCACAACCACACTTTTTGGTCGCACTTTTTTATTAACAATTTCTCTTCTCTTCAGGTTTATGGATGATCTTCAGTCAGAAGTTCTTGAGTTAGAGGTGATAATCCTTATACTTGCTATGACTGCAAATTTCTCTCACTTTAGTGGTGGGTTTATATCATTGATTTATGTATTAAAGAAAGATGGGGAAAATAGTTTGGCAACTAATATAATGTTTTACTAAGTTACCCATTTATTGCTAAACAACACCAGTATAACAGGGAAAGTTCAACATATTGTTAATCTATATTTATGTTTTATGACTTTGTTCACGTTTTGCATTCTAAATCTATTTCAGTTTCATGAATTTTCAAGAAGCATGAAAACAATATCAGAACTCGATTTTGCAAGAATTTTGTTGCGTAATACAGTGTTATCACCTGATGAACATAGAGGTTATTTGGACCGTCTTCGTGAGAGGATTCCAGAACCACAGGTTGGCTTTATTCTGTGTTGCATATTTGCAGAGATGCTTTCCTTGTTATCACTCTTCAAGTACCATTGCATAAATTAGCCTTCACGCCAAGGTATTCAACGATGTAAAGCGAGGAAATACTTGATGCACTTTTCGGGAAATTTTGCAACAAGTTTGGTGGAATTGGGGTTAGGTCAATCTGGGCTTTGAAAAGGAAAATGATTTTCCCAGACATCTATAAAAATTACATAAAAATTGCTTTTGCTGCAAGGGATATTCTTGTGAAAGAGCTGCTTATTTTTCATCAGGGTGTCACTCTTGATGATTTTAAAGCATTCAATCGGTTTCTGAACAACATTGATGATTTCATTGTTGCAGTTAGGATGTTCAACATGATGCATGAACCAATAGGACAGGGCAAGTGTCTTTACTTTAAAAATGGACGGATATTTATAAAGCTTTATTTGTAGCTTTTGTTTTATTTGTTTGTTAACGTTACTTATTTGTTTGTTAGCATTCCTTATTTGTTTGTTTGTTAAAGGAGATTTTCCACTCCACCTTGTTGCTCAGTTTGAATTCATCTCTCCTTGACTCTCAGATAAACTTAGTGAATTGAGATGAGCGTTATTGGCAAAGGTTGATTAACACAGGTGCAACTTGTGTCTCTTCTAAGAGGGGAATATTTATATAACTAGCCATTTTGAAATGAAATTAACCAGGCCTAGATGTGAAATATAAAGCAGTATTCTGTTTTATCTTAAGTTTAATTGTAGCTCTTTTTCTGTTAACTTCTCAACAGATGTTTTCATTCGTGCAATTAAAGTCTCAACTGGTGAAGACATCAATCCACACATAATCAATGTTGTTTTCCAGCTATTTGACATGGATGGTATAATTCTTCTAGCTAAATTTGTGATTCTTTGTTTTACTATGTTCATTCTAGGAATGCATCTTCTTAGGAATTGAATTGCTTTGCAGTTTTGCTACATACTGACCTCGTTTTGCAGACGAGATATTCTTACTGGGCTTGAACTAGTACGAGGTTGATTCGAGCTCTTTGCATTGTGTTCTGGCAATGATGCAATTCAACTTTATTCTTTTTTTGAACACACATAAGAATGGCGGTTGTCGAGTTTTGCAAATTTGACTATATTAAACAGAGAGAGAGAGAGAGAGAGAGAGAGAGAGAGAGAGAGAGAGAGAAATTTGCTTTTAGAATATATACAATAGACTTTTAACTCGAACATTGTGGCTTTAGGTGTTGCCCTCCACTGCCCCTTTCCGAATCAAACCACTTAACCTCAATACGCACAGCAGAAGCCTTTCTTCTCACAGACAACTTCACATGTCACCTTCCTTAGGCCCCTTTATTATCACGAATATATTGACTCTGTTGGAAACATTTTTGAAAAGGAAATTTGCAAAAGCTTTACTAGAATTTTATTTCCATAGTAAAACCCATTTTCAATTCTAAACCCACGTTGTCAAGTGATTTGTTGATACTTTTCTATCGTAAGGTGATGGCAAGCTAAGTGATGTTGAGTTCGTCGGGATAATGAAAGACCGATTAAAGAGAGGCTTTGGGGTAAGGTTCTTTTATTTTTCCAATTTCATTAATTTTCACTCTAGTCCATTACTTTTTTGTGGATTTTATGAATCATAACAAGATTTCTTGTGGCTTTCATCATGTCTAATTATTGTAAATTTTTTGGGTATTGGAAAGCGAATAGTTTTTTTGTGAAGCTTCCAGTGTTTTCCCTGCCATCAATTTGAAGCACCTTTCTTTAAGTCAAATTGACCCTCCTTTGGTATTATCAGTGATGGTTTTCAAGACATTTTTGGGGGGGGGGGTAAAGGGGCTGAATTTTCATAATATTCTAGAAGAAACACGTATACTCGACAAATACTTGGGAATATTTGTCGATTACACATGTTTTTCATAAGAAAAAGTGTACAAGAAAATCGAGGCTCAAGCAAAAAAGTGATTTTCTTTTAAGAAATCGTGTATGTGGCCTTTGACTTCAATACTTTTGCCGAGAATTTGCAGACTAAATGGCACTTGGGGGACACTTTGCCCCCCTTGCCCCCTAATAGACACTACTGGGTATAATCCTTAGTTTCCCTGAGAATTTGTTTTGTCATTTGGTATTCTGGAAGTGTGTAACTTTAGTTTTGAAGTTTCGTCTCAGAGCAGTTCAGTCAAAGGAATTTGTTTCTGGATGCTTGTTTGTACGGCTTGGTCCTTTGTTTCATTACACGAAAATCTAGGTTCATTTCATTTCAATAGTTATCAGCGTAGCTTCAGATGTGTTTATTTATAATTACGTTGATGTTTTTCTCGTTTTGTTGAATTATTCTAATAATGAAATATTCCTTCAAAGCAACATATTCGTTGTAGCTGGTGATTGTAAATATAGTATTCACATTGGCTTTTTCAGAAATTTCCATTACCAGTAAAATGGGCTGGATTCAAACATTGTTTAAGAAAAGAAGTTAAACAGACATAATTGGCAATTAAATTGAGATCAAGAGATTGTTTTTGGAAGAGAATTTTCACATCATGATGATCAATTTGAGAGACTGCACTTAGTGAGAGGAAAGAGTTTGTTTAAAATATGAATAGAAAGTTAGGTTGTAAATTTTTAGACTTCAACACAACGTTAAAAATATATATAGATCTCTAGTATCAATCTTTTTGCAATTTTGAATATGAAATATCTTTCTTCGTTGTTTTGTGGAAAATCATTAGCAACGAGATGTGAAAGCTGGACGATAAATTTGTTGAGCTGTTTGTAGTATGAAATGGCCTGTTTGTTTATCAAGAGCTACAATTGACTTCCAGCTATAGTGGTTATTGTCATAACTTAGAATATTGGCACAAACGTACTATTGGTTTCTAATCCATAGTCTTGCTTTAAGTGAAGGGATTTTGGTTAGTTAATCAACGGAAATGGTTAATGATGTTATATTCGTATCCGTTAGTTAAGACGTATTTATTTATTCCTACTCATAGAATTTTTGATGCTCCTCTTGTAATTTTGAAATCAATTTTGAATAGGTATTTACACATTTGGTAGGTTCACCGTTGTTTTATAAATTTTTCATTGGATCTCAATGTTGTACATGACCCCATAATGTGTCGGTACACTGTGTGTTCAGCTTAAGTTTATGGTTCTTAAGCAAACAAAAAAATTAGCTGGAATAGCTAACAATCATGTTATTGATGGCAGGGTAGATTGCAAACATTTGTGTGAATGCTTCATTTGTGGTAAAATGTCATGACAAAATAGAACACTATTTACATTTCGAACCAATTCAAGTTATCTAGTAAGGTTTTACCCTCATTTCTACTAGGAAAAGTTTTTAATCGTTGATAGGTAGATCTATCCGTCCATTAGCACCTTGGCACATTTCATTGCAATTTTCTTTATTCAAGCAAAGGCCTTTTTAGCAATATCCATCTACTTTAATGCTTACATTGGAATAAAATGTAGTTTTCAGTTATTATATTCGTTATGTAATTTTATGTGTTTCATGTCCTTCATTAAGATCACTTTAGATAGAAGATATTTTTATATAGCAAGCATACAACTCAGTTTTGTGCTTTACGTTCTTTTTGCTTCGCGTAGAGCGTTTTGCTTCAGCATATCTCGTGTAGTAAATAATGTGCTAGATGATAGACTTCGAACGCAGAAATAAGTAGACAGAATTTACATAATGTAGAGTAACAAGTAATTGGGAGGTCAGAATAAATGGGGGAGTTGGAAAATTGTCGAAATCTTAATAGATGGGGGGCTGGAAATATTTGACAATTTAATAATGGATTTTTTGTTTTTTGTTTATGTTTGGTGCAAATTATAAATTCACGTCCTCAAAATTTTGGAAAATTAAGAACTTGGTGGTTGGAATATGAGCGGGGAGTTGAAAAAAGTCTAAAAAATCAAAAGTCGGGTGGAAGATTATTCAGCACTCGAGAGTAAGCTAATTTATTAGATCTTTGCAGATGACGGCCAGCTTACCCAGAATTTGATCTGAGTTACTATAGCTCCTAATTGAGAAATTATAAACCATAAAATTTGCTATAATCCACTCTGTTTGCAGACCATTGATCATCCCTAACTTTGTCCTTAGGTTGAGATTTTCGACCTGTTGTTGACATCGAGCAAGATACAGGAACACTGTGGGATATGATAAATGTAGTGAATGCGAAGTCACATAGGTCTTGTTCGGGTTAGATCGGCTAACTGGTGGAGATAATCGTCCATCGAGTATTCATTAATTCATGAATGGGCCACATCAGATGCTACACATACAGGTAGCATTCAGTATTTGTCTTTGAACTACTTTACCGCCTCTATGTGCATTCTAGCATCAGCCTTATTATCTGTGTACAACTAACAAACATCCAATCATTTAGACATTGCTCTAATGATCTTGCTGGGGCTACTCGGGGGTCTATGTAGCTTTGAGTTATATGCGCAGCTACAACCTGCTCAGGAACAACTGTGTGCTGTTTGAGCAGTAGCTCTTCTTGCAACTCTAAAGCTCAATTAGTCTTGCCCACTCTTGCTGCTTCAAGTGATCTTGCCTCGTTTGAAGAAGATAAGTTGCCTCGTGTGCGTGTGTATCAGTGCGTGTATGTTTTTGTTTTCTGTCCGCCTGTCTGTTTACCCGTCCACCTGTCCGTCAGTCTGCCTCATTGTGTTTTTAATTTCATTGTTGGAAGACAGGTACAAACTGTAGGAACACTTTTTATACAGGGCAAGCTTTTCATGGAGCTGAGTCTTGGAAATTATTATCGAAGGTGAACTATTGCAACCCTTGGCGTTTTGATCACGAGACATTAGCGAAAGCAGTTAGACTGAAAATTGTAAGGCAAATCTAATGTACATGGTACTGGAAAGTACAATGTCACTTTGTTACTCACATGTGTTAATGAGGGACAACTTCATTAAGAATAAAATGCGAAGAAATTATTGCTACGCTCCTACTTTCGTTAACCCCCGTGTTATTCTTCAATGCACAGCCACCAGCACTCTCACTTTTAGTATTGATAACAGCTGCTATGGAAAGGTTGATACAGTTTTATTAAAGCCAAGGAAAACTTTTCTATTACAAATGGTGGCATTAGATTCCAGATAGCAGAGGTGAGATGATGCTATTTAAGTTCTGACAATATGGATTCTATTTAGCAGCCTTTTGCTCTTCCAATCATATCAATGATACCAGCACCATTCATGATGTCTTGTGTACGCATATTCGATGTAGTCCAGC
This sequence comes from Cassiopea andromeda, assembly GCA_018155075.1. Lineage (NCBI taxonomy): Eukaryota > Metazoa > Cnidaria > Scyphozoa > Rhizostomeae > Cassiopeidae > Cassiopea > Cassiopea andromeda. Next base: position 48,435 of record WIPJ01000043.1, read on the forward strand.
ACTTTAATGATGCCACACTTAATTAATCGCTCGGCCGTGATTACTGCTGGTATTTTAAAGTTTTGGTTCGATCACATCGGATATATTTGTCAATGTTATAACAAAGCCATAACTGTCATCTGCCAAGAGTATAAAGTCCATCATACTAAGGAAAATGATTGAAAATTATTCATCGTTCAGATTGCTTCTATGGAGTGAAGAATAACTTCGATATTAAATGTCCACCACCATTTTGATAGAGTGCTAATCACTAAAAGTTAATATTTGGCATTTTAGGTGATCAGTGTAAACATTGATTTTGTAATATAGCTGTATCTGTTTCATGACATTTCTCCCTCTAATGCTGTTTTCTTGTGAAAAGCTGCATTTGGAAGAATTATTCTCTAAACCGATATAATAGGCCAAAATCGAACATGCATCACTTTTACTATACTAAGCATTAGCTGTTCTAATAAATTTCACCTCTCTGTTATTATCATAAAAGTGTTAGTATCGTTGACTTTACTATATTGAGGTGTAAGTTACCGAAATACTCCAATGGTGGTGGCTATCTGTTGATTGACCATACTGGAATAGACAACTTTATCAATGACGGTTTTTCACATAAGTTCAAGGGGGGAAAAGAGGCTGAATTTGCCGAGCACTTTAGAAGAAACACGTGCACTCGACATATATTTGGGGATAATTGTCGATTACGTGTGTTTTTCATAAGAATAAGTGCACAAGACCAATGAGGCTGAAGTAAAAAGTGATTTTCTATTAAAAGTTTGTGTATTTAGCCTTTGGTCTAATACTTTTCCCGAAATTTGCCGACTCAATGGCACCTGGGGGGCAATTTTCCCACCTTGCCCCCCTTAATATCCGCTACTGAACTTTATGAGACTAGTGAATTGTTTCTATAACTCAACAAGGTCGGTATATTAATCTACTGTTGCACTGCTCTAATCATTTCATCACAATGAATGAAAGTTGGTTTAACCAATTAACCAATTACTTGGTACTTCTTCCACGTACCAATCTTGCCTTCTACTTGCATTCCCTAGTTAACCTGCTAGTTTCTTTATATGTGACATGAAGTGTTCTTTTTTTACAATCTGAGCATATAGCTGATCAACTACCTTCTAATTTCTCTTTATTCTCTATATTCTGGGGGTCTTTCCTCGAGCACGAACTTTTCCTTGACCAGAAGCCAATCCGTTTGCTTTTCTATAAGCCAAGTCTTTCACTTCAACCCGCTTTCCTCGTTGTTTTCTCTATTTTTGTCATGAGTGAATCATTGTTCAAAATATGAGTAACTTTCTTGAAACAACATAGAGGGTATTGTGTACTTCTTTGGTCGTTAAATTTCTCGCCCAATTGAATCACGAAGTCACAATGAAGTTTAGCCAAGCACTGTGGTTCCATGGTGCTACAATTACAATGTTGAAGCATCAGCAAATATTTACCACTGCTGACTTGCTTCTCTATTTATATGTAGATGATTAATTGAAGTGCCTCAAAGATTTGAGATAATTTCTAAATCAATATAACTTCATGTGCTTTGGTGTTTTTGCAATTTGCTGCTTTCTTGATTAGCTGTATTTTTTGTTTTTTCTACAAATTTTCAAGTCAACTTTCTTCTTCTGTTATTTCCCTATCTTACTATGTATTCAGACATATATTTGTGAAGTGATATATACCTTAGGTGACTTAATGTGCTTAAGTTTTTGTTTACTCAACAAAATTTTCCAAGTGTCTTCCAATACAATTACTATCCTTCGTAAGTCAATTATTATCTTGCAAATATACCTACTCGATAGTACTTGAGTCTAAAAGTTACCTTCTCAGTATTGTTTGCTTTGCCGCAGTATATGAACTAAGACAGGTGCTTTATACGTAATGGATAAATACCAGCGCCGTATTTAAAATCGTAAGTGGTTTGCTCAATGAGCATTGATAATTCTGCAAACAATATACTCAAAAATTTTTTCCATATCAATAATATACCAACATTGCTTTGCAGAACTAGGAGCCGATCACCATGATTGCGAGGCTCGAGGCAGTGACGTTATTGACAAATGAAGAGTATCACAATGTGCAAAATGTTTCATCATACGTCATGAATGAAACTGCAAGAGTTTTGTGTGCCATTAAGGTAGACTTGTAGCAATTCAAACCTGACAGAGAAACGCTAAGCACTCAAAGATGTTGTTGCAAACAGTACAGCATGCGTCGTATAGGCCGGTCGCAAATTGTTCAAGATCTAGTTTCTTACAGGTAACGAAGTTGGAGAGTGGCATTGCGGATTTTTATGATGGTGCTGCAGGAAGCGATTTAGCTACTGATTTGCGGAGCATTGGAAACAAGTACGACAAGTTGGTTCTTAGGATGTTCAATGAAAGGTCAAATCTACGAGGAGACGTTGTGCTGCTAAAAAAGGATGCACAACTTCTTCGTAATGAAATGAAATGCTTGATTGCAAAGCACGATAGAACGACTGCATTCAAGAAAGGATTTAGTGCGGAGACCCACGAGGAAGAAAGACTCCTAAAGGCTGAGTTGGTTATTAAGGAAATGGGACAGCTTGAGGTAGCTTTGACTGACTTGATGTCAAAATATTACTATCTTTTGCAGCAAACGAAGACGTTAAAAGAGATTAATTCTTTGTGGCATATAAAGTCAGTTTTGAAATCTGATTTTTTGCAAATGAATTTCAAAAAGATGAAGCCTAATGGCAAGATTGGTACTTTATCAATGAAAAACAGTATTGTGAAGAAGGATCCTAGGCAAATAAGAGAAGAGAGTGCTAAATTGAATGAAAAAGTCAGATGGCTGACAACGTTAGGGAATGAATTTCGAAAGGAATTTGAAGAACTACGATCAGCAAAAATGGCTCTTTGGAAAGGAAGATCATGTCTAGAGAATGAATATTGCAAAATTAGCAACATTGAGCTAATACAAGACGGTATTCCAAGAGCATTGAATGTAAATTCAATCGCTATAGACATTCGTAATGCAGAGCTACGGATAATAGATTCACTTAATGAAAGAACAGAAGCTCTTGATAAACTTACCGATGAGTTCAAGGAGTTGATGACGAAGGCTGGTTTTGGTGGCTCAAACAATGTAGTACTGAATCAAAAAGATGTGAGTGGAATTGAGAATGTGAAGCCTAAACTCTCATTGACACAAATGCCTGAAGGTTGCTGTGCTGACCGGGAATCAATCGGATCAAGTGGGAAAGAGAATGCGTGTGACCCAAACGAGGACAGTGAGAATGAACCAGAGGAAATTCAAGTTCGATACATTCGAAAAGATGCCATTGAAGATATTGATTTCAGGTGCTTGCAGCCTGAATTGAAATTGCAATCTCCCAGAGAGGCACATGAAGCTAGTGTAGTCGAGTACCGTAGGAATCTGTACAGTACGAAGCAAGGGGAGATGAGTGTACGCGGAGGAGATACTGACAGAATATCAATTGAATCACGTGATAATAGAGCAGTGGGTAACAAAGACTTAGAGGCTCAACAGCTAAGTTTTAAAGAAGAGTTTGTGGAACCTAGAGATAATAACGCGCACACTGTGATAGCATGGCTGCATCCAAATAAAGACACTTTAGCAGCGAATGACAGCGAGGAGACATTAACTGGTGACATTGAAAGCAATGGAGAAGATGAAGAAGATGAAGAAGTACGCTTGTGCGAGCTAATTGAGAAACAATTTGATGATGTCGAAGATGATAGACGTAAACATAAACGACAGAAACGGAAAATCGGCCCTTTTATTGAAAGGTTAGGCTCTAGACGAGAGAGCGGTAAAACGGTTGATAGAAAGTCAGTTGACAGATTCACGAAGGAATTAACTTCTCTGCTCAGCATAGCCTCAAAGTCCTGCAATCCAGGTGAAGATGAAACTATATCTTCTTCTTCGTGTGATGCTACCGATTGTGAAAACAGATATGAAAGATTTCATGCTGCTAAAAATTTCTTTGAATTTGAACCAGTCAAGAAAAATAGACAAGTAAAAATGCATACTGAAAGGAAATATAGTGTCGAGGAATCTAGCGAAAAGGACGAGAGCATTTCCCGTCAGCAAAATGAGAGAGGACTAGACAATATACCAAGTGATTTGAATATAGACCATGAAGAAATTCAAGATGAGGAGAAAGCTGACGGGGATGCATATAAAAACCAGAACTGTGCCCGAGGCTTATCGACTGAGTCAATGCAGAAGCTGATGACACATGAAAACCGGCCCGTATTTTATGATCCATTCGGGACGTGGAAAGCATCTGGCAATAATGACAAGAGAATTCAGAGGTCTAGAAGTAGTCTATCTGGATCGAATACATTGGACAGGAACAAAAAATCAAAAGTTGATAGCACAGTTAGTCAGGGAAATGAAAGAGAGGCCGAAAATCCAGGAGCTACAACACAATATGCTCTCAAAACGCTGCCTAGGGGATTCAAAAGCCAGAGAATCGCGGAGAAGGACGTCAATCCTTTAAAAGTGACTGGAAATGTAACTCCTAGACGATCATCAGGAGATTCTGGTAGTCGATCTTGCAATACTCTGCCAAGAAAATTAAAGATTAGAAGTAGTGATTCAAAGGAAACGAATCCAGATAGTAGCGTGCATTGTGTAAATCCCAATGTTTCATGCAGCACGCGAAAAACGGGCCTAACACCCAGAGAGAGCAACAACAACAACAACATCAACAACAACAACAACAACAAAGGACTGTCAAAAATCAAGCCAATTACGCGATCAAATAGCCAACTTACTTCAAAAGAACCATCAGCAGCAGATAAGTCTATGTCTAATAATCGTGACAGTTTTTCGCGAAGTGGAAGTAGAACCCCGAGAACTTCATCTCGCACTGGGAGCTTCAGAAGAGAAACGAATGCTCAGACTATTGACGCTTCATTTAGAAGACCAGTCAGTCGTTGTTCAATGTATAGGCCAGAGAGTCAGTGTGACAATACGCGCCCAAAGGGCAGAAGTGGCTCCTCTCGGCAAAGTAGTTTGTCAATCTATGGTACATTGCCTCGTACTCGTAAAAGTATTACAGGACAAAAGGAAGTGAACATTTCTGAAAATGAGACTAACTCTTTGACACCTATTGGCCAAAAGAGTGGAAAGTCGCGCATAGACGGCTTGGATAAGAGGAATACGATTTCTGTTGTAGGAAATGAAAGTCAGGGGTCATCGGAAACATTAACATTATCAAATACGAGTTGCGAGACGATAAGTTCAGCAATGGTAGACTGCCAATCAGAGAGAAGTCGAATTGATGTGAATATCAAACAGAGTGAAATGCAGAGTAGCATTGACGATAACCAAAATACGGAGGAGAACTTGTTTCCTCATGATACCGAGGCTAGTACAAGTAAACACAAAAAAGTGCGTGGGATTAAGGCAAACTGGTCCAAGAATCGTCCTAGCGCCGAGGAGCAGCATCAAAAAGACCCAAAACATAGAGAAGAACGGAAAGCGAAAAAGACTGTGTCAGAGAAGGCTGCCAATTTCATGCAAAATGCTTTAAAAAGGATATCATCGGACTCCAAGACAAATGTCAAGAGCAACACCAAAAGCAATTATCACTCTGAAAGTCTTGTGAAACGACGTTCACAGAATGTTGAAAGCCGCAGTGAACACCGAAAATCATTTATTCCTGTCCCAACCCTTTCTTAACATTTAAGATTTGCCTGTGGAAATAGTAGGAAAGATAGTATTTCTGATACCTCATTGTATGAATGAAACTAAACATTTTTATAAAGTGAATACAAAGCTCATAACCAAATTGTTATTTTTGAGTACTTCGTTAGAGTAGCAATGTACTTTTCTGCAAAACATCAAACAGAAACATCAAAAAAGAATTGCAGTCGAAATTTTATTGCTAGAGGTTCATAACAGGGTTGGATACAGGAGGCTATACTAGTGGCACGGAAGAGTGTCAGATTGTCCGATCGAAGTTTCCTTGCATCCAGTTTTTCACCTTTTTGCAGAATTCTGCATGCACCTCCTCATTACTAGCTCTTTCTCCACCCACTACAAGAAATCACTGGGCTCAGTTACTCAGGGCTGTGTTGTTGTGTTGTTCGTGATGTTGTGTTTCCGCAAGGTGACTTCGAGGAAGGAAACAATGCAACTTTGCGGTTAGAAACAGCATAGGCAATTTACTCTGTGAAAACGATGATTTTTAACCATGATATTTTGGTTGCAATATCTATTAGTATTCAAATATATCCCTGCCCTTGACCAATCAAGTGGCACGATTGGTGCAACCATATAAGTCTATGCGCCCGATGATAAGTACCAAGGTTGCACAAACCTCATGATGCAAGGTTGTAATTGGAAGGATGTTGCGAAGGAGTGAAGTTCCTTGTCATAGCCATTCCTATGGTCATAGCATGGTGATTGTGATAGGTGTAACTGTCAACAAAAATCATGTATCCGCCCCTGGGTTCATATTTCCTTGTTAATACAGAGTGCTCCAATTGTATGGCAAGCCTGCTATTGAAAATGTGCCATTGTTTGTTGCTGGCGAGGAGGACTAATTAGGTCATTTACAGTTGTACAATTTAGTGATTGATAAGTGTCTTGTGCTTTGAAATTGCAAATATTGCAAATACAAAAGTTGTAAAAAAACCTCAACGACTAATGCTTAGAAATTAAACCCACGTGATCATATTGTTTATCATAGATGTTTGCACATCATAAACATCTTAAATGTTAATTTACTTGTACATTCGTTCTAGTGGTGTTATCAAGTTCTACTTCCCCTGTTTGCGTTAATTTCAACAAGTGTAATACTTGTTATTAATTATCTTGCTCAACAAGCACCCCTTTTCAAATGCGTGGCTATATTTAACTGTATATATCATTTTTCATTTTCATTTAATATATTTAAGGAGGGACACCCTTCAGCAATGAAGCTGATTTCCAAGGGGCCCTCAATAATTCGTTGATTCCTTGTGATTGCTCAACGCTAAAATTGAGTTTATGCAGTTTCAATAGTAACACGTGAAAATTTCTTTGCATGATGGGCTTGTGCTGAGACAGGCACTGATAAGCTTTGAGTAGACAGGGCTGGAGATAAATTCAATATAAGTTTGGCAGCATGGGCAGTTTGAAACAGCTGTTGGTCAAGCAAAATTTCGCAATACTTTGCGAGGAATATGATTGCCAAAATCATGATGATGGTGATAATGGTGATGATGATGATGGTGCTGGTGCTGGTTCTGGTGCTGGTGATGCTGGTGGTGATGATCATAATGATAATGTTAATGATGATTATGATTATGGTGATTATGATTGGCAAGAGGGTCAGTGTTTCTACGGAAAGTCACTTGCGCTGCGGAGGAGGTAGATTTGTTTTCCTGATATAGTAGAATGCACACGCCAAGGAAATATCAGCGAATTCATCTCTGTTTTTGTGTAAATTATGATGCTAAAGAGCAGAAAAACTACAAGGTATGTAGAAAATGATGGTTATGCGCTAGGTTACATATTTCATTCTATAAGGAGAGGTCGCCAAGGTCTGTTTCATCTTTTGTTGTTTGCATGCCTATTAGGCCATAACGTCAATAGCTTAGCTTTATTCCGCGATTACTTGCCGCTGATCAGTCAGAAGATCGATCAAACCCTTAATTCGTCTTACCAGATAGCACGATTTCATTATCTTCATCAAAGTTCATGTCTCTGCGTATATACGGCACGTCATAACTTAAGGAAGGAGGTATGTAGATTTTGCTTTTCAGCACACTCGATCGCCGTTAGCTATCAAAGCACAACAAACTAGCATTGGTCAAAAATGACAAAAGCAACCGTAACTTTTCAATGTTTACTCTTCACTTATGCTTATATTCACGACATTAATGCAGTACTTCATTGTGTTTGGGTGAATTTAGGACAAGTATCTTCCCTTTGTAGTTATTTGGTATTTATTGGATTGGTGTTTAGGGAAAGCTCCGAGCTTCTGTTAAAGGTTTCTAAGCAAGGCATTGGAGAACATTTCTGTTATTTCCTAATGAATTTTGCAGTTAAGTACACATTAATGGAACTCTTGTGCGTTTGCCAACATACTCAACGCCAACGGCATACACCCAGCAGAATGCATGCAGTTTAATTCCCAACCATAATTTGTATTTGGGAATCACAAAGTTATTGGGCATCGGCTGACAGAATAAAGCATACTTATAAGAATTTTAGATCAATTGAACCGCGTATACCGCATTGCAATGTTTTTTCGTAATAAAATTGCTTATTGGTGTTCTCCTGTTGCTTTAGCAGCCGTTGAACTTGTGAAGCAGTCCTGTTTATAAGTGAATAGTAGTTGCCACCGTTTGTGAATAAGGCTGATGTGCTGGTTATTGACAGCCCAATGCTAACGTCAAACACCTAAACTATTGAACAAAACATTGATGCAGGAATTCATTATTCAGCCCAGCCATTATATATATGGCTTGCCTTATTCATGACCTTTAGAACTTGTTTAGGTTTTATTGACTGGCAAGAACAGTTGTTTTCAATTAAAATTTATGAGAGATTGTTTTGTGGCTTAGGTTGTAAGCTGAGAGATTACTCTAACTATTATTTTATAATCTTTGCTTTCAGTTTAGAATTCAGGTTTTATTTTAAATCAACTTTTGAAATGGTGTACAGCTATCAAGGAGCTATCAAAGAACTTACAGTCAAAAGTTGAAATTTCTGGCGTGAATGCAGCTTCTAACTTGATGCACTAAGATAATTAAGGATCTTACTATTTTTCTTCGGATCATAGTAGGTATGATACGCTCCTATAGAAGTAAAGAGACAAAAGGAAATTATTATTTCAAAACTGCCAGTGAACTGATTTGTGCCTGATATTGGGACATAATGATTTTGTCTTCCTGCTAAGCACTTGATTTATAGTTGTTTTTCAAGCTTTATTGAAAATCACTGAGTTCTAAAGATCACTTATTGATAGAGCTTTTTAATTTCCACTTGGGTTTCCTGCCTTCTCATTACTTTTTAATGATGCATTGCTACCCTCTTTTCAAACTTTATTGAATAGTTTTGAAAAACCTTGCAGAGCCTTATCAATTTTCAGTATTGTATTTCACTAAAGCACTCAAAGAATTTTTATCACTTTTCATTTGTGTACTTTTGTCAGAACAAAGCACCAACAGTATTGATTCAAGGGAATGAAAGTTGACTCATTCTTTTCTTAAATGTAGTATTTAGGTTTAATACATAAAAGATGTTCCTTTGTTGCAATGGGGCACTGAATAAGAGAATTGCTTTCCAAAATGAAATATTGCTTTCTGATTTCTTCTCTGAAAAATATTTTTGCATGTAAAATATTGTTCTGTTATAGACTATGACTAGACTCAGACTTAACTCTCTGGGCCCTATTTCCCATTACTGCTTGAACTTTCTTCCAATTTTTAAATTTTATGGAAGCATAGATAGGGTAAATTTAGATTTTAATTTGACAATATTTAAGAGATGGTTTAGCTAGAAAATGTGAATCACTTTTTACCAGGATAGGAAGCATGAAGGAAAAGTCATCTGGTTGTTTTTTAAATAGACCTTTGCATTGTTGACAGATATTTATGTCTGTTTAGAGTGTAAGAACCTAAGTTAGTATGAATATAGATATCATCAGGTGACAAAAGATGTATCTTGGAATGCAACACCCATAACCAAGGATTTTTTCTGATTCTTATTGAGTATAAATTGCAGTTTGAAATATGTCATGCTCTTTTATGTTGAGTAAATTCCTGTTTCCTTTATTGATATGTTTCTACAGGAGTTTTTTCAGCCATGTTTGCATTGTTTGTACCCATGTGTATGCAGGGTATATCAAAATTTTTATTTAAAAATAACAATTATGCAAGTTTATGCAAATTCATGTTTATACAGGTGTAGTATTTTCAAGCAAGTTTTATGTGCTGCTTTGCAGGCTACAGTTCTTGCAGTGCAACTTTTGTATGATGTTTAGTAGGTGGGTGCAGTGTAATGAAAATTGCTTTTATCTATCTTATTCATTTTGAATCTAGCAATAATACTGAAAGCTGTATTGACAATCATGAACATTTTAAAAGGGTTGTTTTGCTATATTATGTATAGGCATCTTGATATCCTGATGGCCAAGGCAAAAAAAAACAATTTTTTCAGTTGTACCAGGTTTGCGTTTCAAGTCATGCTGTCGTTTCAGAAAAGTGTCATACCAAAAGTGCTTTGATTTGGTGCTGCAATGTCTGGGAATTTCTGGTGGAAGGGGCATCATAAAACTGTTGTTTCTCTGAATGCTAATTCAGTGGCTTTTTACCTAGGTTTGATCAAGCCCCTCCATGGGTCCAGCACCAAATTAGATAAGTCAGTTACTTTTTAATATCCTATTTCAGTCAAAGTAGAAATTGCATAAGACATTGTCATACAGCAGTGTGTCCTCTTTTGACCTGTGAATATTTTAATAGCACAGAGCTTTATAATACCTTCTTTTAGTTAAGCTTTACTTCCATTGTCAGGTGTTTAATTCTTCTCAGCAGAGGTTTTATATGCCTTTCAAGTAGGAATAATTGTATCTATTGATCACAGTTAATCAGTGTAATTTGTTGCACTGGACTGTTCCAATGCAGACTAAGAAAATGACCATCTTCCCTCCAGGGAAGCATCACTGCAGAGCCATCCATTGGTGCCTACAGTTCTTTACAATCACCTACCACCAATTCTGTATTTTTTTACATTGTTCACTCTAATCTCATTCTCATGTTTCACAGAGTCTCAATGGGCCTTCTTCTCAGTTTGGATATTTTTATTGACACGTTGATACTAAGGCTTTTTGTAACATTAAAGCTGGCAAACCATTGCCCCATTCCTTGAACCCATCTCTAAGCTTTGACCCTGCACTACATTTTTCAGAAATAGCTCTTTTTGGTACGATATTATTTCATATTTTGTGACATGGACACATGCCTTTTCGTCTTACTTGAACGCAATAACTTCAAATGATGTAAGCACGCCTTTACTAGCGTGTTATGTCATTTAAGCATGATCTTAATGTAAGCAGGGTTGTTATTGTTGATAAAGAATGATGTTAGATGCGTTGAATATATATCGCCTTTGATTTTTATTGAAATGCCACAGTTTTGTGCAATATGTAAATGAAAGCAGCGGAATTTACAACGGAAATGACTCTAAAAGCCTTTTTGGCAGTCAACATGGTGCATTTTCCGCTTGTAATATAAGAGAGCTAGCAATCCCCCACCCATGTTGTAAACTCTGTTTTGCTATTGCTCCTAATCCTACATAAGACTTCCCTCATAACAGTTATTTATTATTTGCAGTTGCTGCTTGTGATTTTATGGCGTGAGCAATCAATTTCCTCCGCCTACTTTTGTGACACCTTTTCGTCTTTAGTATTTCGTACTTCCCATAGTATAAAGCATAATACTTTGTTTCCCGAGGCTAAAATTCAAGAAAGGAAATAGGAAGGTTTAGTTTGGTTTTGGTTTACCCTACCACAGACTTGACAAGACACTGAAATATATGATCTCCAACAAAACATTATCGTTTTCACCTTGAAAAGTATGTTTTGTTGCCTCCTGGGTCCTTGACCTCCGACTTAATTTATTATCTTCCTTTCATACGCTTTGAAGCTGCCATATCCATTTGTACATCATATGGTTGGATAGCGTAAACATCTTCCTGCTAGTCTTCAAAACCTCATTATTCGACATCTTTTTGTGCAATGCAAATTGATTTGTGAACATATAAAGGAACATTTTAATATGTAGCTCAGGAGACTCGTAGTGCTTTATAGACTGCAATAGTAAACGTTGCGCATAAAAGACTACAAAAATGGTCAATGCCAGGGGTTCGCCATAGACAATTACATATGTATGTATGCAAACACTTACACATAAATGCAAGTAGCCATCCATCTGCGACCAGATTCTGAAAGTGCCTCCCTTGAGAGAAAGTAGGAGACCCCCGGTCTAGGCCATGAATCATTGGAAAATGAAATTACTGTAGTGGTTTTTCTTGTAGTTTAAGAAAGAATTTATTTCATCAAACCCCTGCTTGTTCTCGGTAAATATTTCTCGTCTACTAGCCTAGGTTTCTTTTTTTCAATGAGTTTGAAACATTTAACTTTGCTCCGTAGGATACGTAAGGCTAGCCAATAGCATATTTTTACTTTGACCTTGTGCATTGGGGCTGACTTGAACTGACAATATCAACAAATTAGAACGAGATAATATTCGGCTCATACCTATCACGTCTGGTTTGGGATTAATGGCTACATTGTCGGTAATAAACAGGTCTTTTGGGAGTTTTAGTAACTGATTAATATGTGAATACCATCTGTACATTGATAAATATCACATCTTTTTAAAGTTTCTCCGTATTTTTCATGGATTATTTATTATCTCTAATGGTCTAAGCTATAAAGTTCTTTTAAGGCATCAATAATTTATTATTTTATGACCTTCCTCTTATTTATTTTCTCATCTTTTTACCAAAATCGTGAAAATAAGAAAGCTGGAATGATTCCAACGTTCTTATTTTTATGGTTCTGGTGTCTAGATTTTTGTAAGTTAAGTGTGGTTTCGAAAATTTGTTGCGCGAGTGGGTATTTGAATGTATTTGTTTAAGAGAAGGTTGAGACTGATTGCAGAAAGCAGTATCTTTAGTTTGGTATACTTGTCAGAAAATTTAACAATACTAAGTACAATTTACTCCTCTGCATTACGTATATGTGAAGCTTGTGTTTTGTCTCCCAGACCAGAGATAACTGTAATCGGTGCACGGCCTATGCACGAGACGCCCTTCATCAGCTCTTCCACGCAAAACCTCCAATCATCAACAAATGAAGGAGACACATTTAACATCCCAAATAACAGATTTGACTGCATCATCACTAGAACATCAACACTTCCAACACGAGACAAGAAAGAGCGACCAAAATCAGAAGTATACAATGGATTCAGTTCACTGAGAGCAGCGCGACTCGCGAATGGTGAAAGAGTTTATTCTCAAAAAGAGAGTAAGAAGGTTGTAAGAAGCAGATCCCTTCATGCGCCAAAGAAACCTCCACGGGATTTTTCAATGCGGCCGATGTCAACTTCACCATGTGGTGATATCAAAGAAGATTCACCAGCCGTTCCCAAATTGACCTCTACTATAACACCAACTCGTCCAGCACCTCCAGCTCCATTTGCAACATTTAGTAAAAGAAGCCAAACAGGACAAAACCCGAAGTAAGTCAGGTTTTCTACTCTCACTATGTTAATTTCGAGAATTTGCTTTCCTGTTTGTGCTTTATATTTATGTTTCATGCAAGGTAGGAACTTTTACGCAAGCACAATCCTTCTTTCAAATCAAGTTTCTTTAAATGAAAGCTATAGTTCGTATGCAATGCTTTCACGTATTAAGCCTAAATTCAATCAACGATTATAATTTGTTTTGTTTTGAATATTTTGTGACTAAATCACAATGGGGTTTTTAAGAAGTGAATTCAGAAACCCCAGGTAGTTGTTGTTGTCGGTTTCTATTAGCTAATTTTGTTATTTATTTGTATACATGTTTTGGTTATTATATGCTTTGTTATGCCAACTTATCAATAAAGTAATTGTAATGTTAATAGTCCTTCAGGTTTGTATTTTCTTTGCTTTATGCCAGCTTCTTCTGTAGTTTTTGACTCAAACACTAATGCACTTTGGCCATTCGCCAATATTCGCGGTTAAATTTCCTTACTTTAACTAATGTAAGATCATACTGTAACTGTACGCTACTTGATTTTAGTTGTAAGAGTTCTTGAAATTACAGAGGACCTTTACCTCTGTGCAGTCAATTAAGTCCATTCTTAAAAGTCTTTCAAGCCTTTTAGGCCTATTTTCAATTTCAAGTGGTCAGCATGTATCAAAAAGAACTTATTTCAAATATTTTAAGTTGATTCGTGCAAAGGTTCGCGTCTGATTCTCAAAGCAAATTTGTTGAATAAAAACAGACTATGAAACAATTTCGTTCCTTTTTGATTCCTTTCATTGAAATCCTTATGGAATCTTAATGAGAAGTTCCTAATTGAAGTTAATAAATTGACATTGAGCCATGCAATTTCTTGCATATTTTGTTATGATATTTGGGGCCTTGAGCTAGGTGATTCGAGTTGATGACTTATACAATGGTTTGATTTAATGATTTGGTTCGCTGATTTGATGATGCGATATAATGATTTTTCAACTGAATCCAAACGTTTTCTAATAGATAACTTACTTTATTAAGTTTCGTAAAAGTAAAATCTATTCTTAACTTTACTATTCCGTTGTACAAAGTTTTATCATTCTGTCAACGAAAGTATAAACTGTGTTTGAATCTTGGCCTAATCTTGGATTTTTTGTTTACATTTTTTTGGCTCTTCTTCATATTTTAAAAGAGATTTCAATAAAAAAGTAATTTTTTAATCAAAATTTCGTTTTTTCGTTGTTTCTTACGGTAGACATAGCTCACTTTTTGAGTTAATGTCATTGCATGTAGATGCAGTAGCTTTTTGTTTCAAATGGTTGTCTGTTGTCCTCACCGGCATGTAGTGACTGACTGTTATTATAACTTTTTATGTTTGCTACGCCGCAAGTTGGGAATATAAAAACAAAAGGACGCCAACCTCTGATTTTTGCATAATATTTATGAGATTTATTTGATATTAAAAACACTGATTTCTTTTCTTTGTCATATTGAACCGCACGGAATGTTTTGAGCTGAAAGTGATAGACGGTGCACTTTTGTATTCGAAACAGTTGTGATGTCACCATGCTAATCCTACTTTGATTGCAGTAGAGGCTTCTGGGAATGCAATTGTGATTTAGAATCGATACTAGGCCATGCTTATATAGCGAGATTCAATTCATCCACAGTGAGTAACTGAGACTGCTTGTCGACATGAATATTTTTCTTATCGATTTATAGTGTATCAAGCATCTACGTATTAATTTTGAATTATTCAGTTATAGACGCCAAGGTTCATGAATTATATATTCGCGTCCTATTGTCTTTGACTTTGTATTTTTAAACATGGTCTGTCAAAATGAATATCGTGGGCATTTAGAGATGGGTTTGATATTCTGAAGTTATGTTAGAAAATGATGTGAAAATGGAATGCAAGAAAGGCCTCACGGAACCCCCTTTAAATTGCCATATAATTCACGAAATTTGGCATTTGTTGTTTATTTGTAGAAGGTAGTTTCCCCTTGATTTAAAGCTCAACCAAGATCACTCTCCATTCTCTTTCAAAGTTGAATGCGGACATCTGGTTGCTTGCAAGGACTTGTAATAATCAGATGAGTTTTTATTGTGTATTGCAATTTATTGAAGGAAAATCCTGTCTCAGGAATATAAATAGAGACATTATGGTGTTCAACAACCGTTTATAAACGTGGCTCTCTCGCAGATTCTAAATCTGGGGGACTGATGACAGTCCTATTTAGAACGAGGTTGATTTCAGTCATATGCGAAACGAGACTGCGTCCATTCGTTTATTATCACTTCTTTAATTGTTTCTTATTTTCATTAATTAATTAATTCCTTAATTTTATTGTTCATTTTATTATTAATTTGTTCATTCATTCATTCACTTGTCATTTTAGATCTTGTTATGATTAAACAAACTTGAATGTTGTAGTTTGGTAGCTATTCCATTTTACTTATACATCGTACCCAATGATCATTATCAGATTATAATTCTAGATGTCACCTTTTTATTTTCAAATAACCAAGTGTGAAATGCCATGAAATCACCCATAGATTTTGAATATCATTTCACCTCTCTTGTAATCACGCACGATTTCAATTTCCCGCATCATAACAACAATCTTATCTGTTACTCTTTCCTTTAAAAATTTCCATCATTTAGTTCCATATGCTTAAGGTAGTCTTATATCTTTATCATTTTGCCTAAATTAAAATAGTATCTTCAAGATTGTTTCCTTTTACTGAATTTCATGCCCCGGCGTATTAACGCCATGCGTATATATGGCTATTTACGGAAGTAAAAGGTTCTTAGAGTCAGTGGAATACGTTGTCAGTTACAATAATTGTAATATAATAGTGATAGTAAACTGTTTCATTTATCTTTGTCTAAAACATTTTGGCTATTACTGCAAATTATGTGCAACAATAACAAATGAAGGGCTTCTTTAGTGATAAATCAATTATCTTCATGCACGACAGTTGTATGGAGGACGAAGCTGGAAGTTGAAGACGAAGCTGGAAGCGTAATGGAAGTGAAGGAATGCTCGAAGAGTGTTTTGTTATGAATTAGAAAGCAGTCATTCTCTCGTGGGTCTTGCAATGCGCTTAATAGCAAATCTCTATTTTGTGCGAAAAGAACCTGCCGCTTATACATTTTTGTGTTTATGATGGATCTTTCACAAACAGTGTTCATTAATTTCGGATGCTTTAATCTCATTATCCAGCATGAATTGCGAACGACCTGTGCTCGCTTGGTAGACTCTATTATGTCTATCTTCGAATGTAAGCCTTCTTAAATCCGAATCATAGAACGGTATCGTGATTTGAATTAATTTATTGACAGTCATTGCAACCTCGAAAGGCGATTTCTTAAGTATCAAAATCGTATTGACCTGTTTGTTGGTGTTTCCTTTTAGCGAGATAAAACCTCGATTTATGGACAGCGAGGAGACTGCGCTCATACCAATTTTTTTAGCTGGCATGTCGAAAGTTGCGTCGGTAAAATGACGTAATAACTGCCTTTCTCGATAGAAGTACCCCAGCAAAGCACGCACACTTTAGACATTCCCCGTTTTTTTATATTTTAGGTTAACTGACGGTTCGCTGCAAATGGAAGAAAGGAGAGCGAAGAGCAAAAGAAATCGTAGCAAGTCGACAAGCACCGTAAACGAATCGCAAAATCCGCGCACGAAAGTAGCAATACCTCGTGGTCAATCATTCAACCTCCACGGTACAAGACAGTTAATCAAAACTACTCCTGACGAAAATGTTGTCATTCTCACGCGGACAAGCAGTATTGATGAAGGGTATGAAACAAACGTAAATCTCAAGTCGTTTGGAAGTAAAGTTTCAAAGCAACCCGGAATTTCATCGAATTCTAATGAATTTGCGAAGGAAATTAGTAATTCAACTTCTTTGGATAAATGTGTTGAAGGTCTCACTGAAAATGGGAACTGCAGTGACAAACAGGTTGCAAATGGAGTGTCGTTGAGCGATGCCATTCAAGCAAATGCTGTTTATACTCGCTTGCAGCAGAAAAAGGAACAGAGTTCGAAAAGAATGCCATTTGATCCTCTAAATGACAATGATGGTGTTAGCTTTGATAGTAACGTGCATGATGCTGCGAGTTCTGGTACGGGTCTTACTATTGAAAAGGATCAAGATGTGAACGAAAAGGCCTTAAACCAAGTGAAGCGTGAAAGGAGGATAGAAGCTCATAGAGAGGTTCAAAGGAATGAAAGAAGACAATATTATAATAAGAATATGGATATTGAAAAACAAAAGAACGAAAGTAATTCTTTACATAAAGTTCTTGAAACAAACCCAATGCGCAAAGTCCCGCATTTAGCAAACGAAGATATTAGAAAGCCTGTGGCAACAGTTGCTGACGTTTTCGTAGAAAACACAGCAATCGATTCTCAGGACAATACCAATACCCAGAAATCTGCTACCCTAGGATCCCAGTCGTTCGACAGTACTCATAGAAGAGGACCCCCTCCTACTGTGAAGCCCAAGCCGAAAGTTCCAAAGCGGCCCAGCATGGAAAAGGTTGTCTTGCAAACTGTTGACAATGTGGAGGATAGCCGAGAAGTCAATACCACTGCAACGAACGCCACAGATAAGTTTTCATCATGTGATATGAATCTGGGTTTTTGTAGTGTAAAATCTAAAAAGGACCATCAGCTGCGTGAGGAAGAGAGCTCTGGAACATTGATTAACCAAGGGAGATGTGATACATCTGTAGACTTGGGACCGAATGCAGATGAAAAGTCTAAAGACGAAAAATATAGTGAGAAAGAAGATTGTTCGGGAGAAAGGTTTGTTGAGAAAGATATTGGCCTAAATTTAAAAAGTAGTGTGGAACAGAATGCGATGGATCAGAGTCCAATTGAAGACGACGTTTTCCAACTCGTAAATTCTACACAGCAGCGAAGCAAGTCGGAATCTGAAGCAGAAAGCGCGGGATCTGTGGATTCCTTAACTTCCCTAACATCCCAAGTAACTGTTATTTTAAATCCTGAAGCTAGAACACCTCTTCATAGCAGCAGCAAAGTCGTACCAGGCCCCTTTGAATCGCATCCAAATAACAGAAGACGAAAACCCATTCCTGAACCTTATAGCAGCCACCCTGAAAGGAGGCCTAAGCCTGCAAAAGCTCTTCCCAGTACAAGCACGGTAAAATCGAAAACTCGCAAAAGTAAATCAGTGTATGGAAGAAGGATAAACTCTTCACCGCCTTCAACACCACCACCACCCCCAAAAATAGAAACTTCCGAATCAACTCCGCCAGCTGAAAGTGGCAAGGCCAGACCGCCTGTACCGCCAAGAGCTCCAAGCATGCACATTCATAATAACAATACGTCAGTAGATCATAGCAACATATTCAAAGCTCCTCCTCCGAGGCCATTGAAGCCTCCCACGGTAACAGCGGCTACTAATTTTAATATGAAGAAAGGCTTTGATATGACAGACTCCCCAAATACAGCAAAATCACCTCCGAGTGAACCTTCTCCGGTACAAAGCGATGCTCAGAGAGACACTCCTATACAGAGCAAGTGTAGGGAAGGTAGTCCGGTGCAATGCCTTTCTGAAAAAGGTTATTCTGTACAAAGCAATTCCGGGGTTAAAGGTGAAGAAAATTCAAAGGAATTTGCCAGTAGCTTTTCTAATGGGCATTCCAAACACAAAAGCACAACTAAGCTTTTAGGAGACATTGACTTAAGGCCACAATCTACAAATAGGGAACAGTCAAGTAAGGAATTCTCTAGAAAACTTGAATATTTTAAGGAAAGTATAGACGACAAACGGAAAAGAAAAGACAAACTTTTTAAGCAAAGAAGTTTAGATTCATGCCAGGAAAAAGTGCGCTCTACTCAAATTGAAAATTCTTCATCGAACGAAGTGCAGTTACGGAAAGAAGGGGAGGAGGCATTACGAATCATATCTCAACTAAGGAAAGAAAATGGGGACATTTTAGTAAATAGAAAGAAGAGTCCGGCACCACAAAAACCAAAAAGGCCATCTTCGGTGAATATGGATAATGTTGTCATTTTTGATGTCAATGAAATGAACCATGTTGATAATGGCTTATCCTCAACTGGTTTTAAGTTAAGCAATCGTACGCCCCCACCAAAACCTGAAAGGACATCATCAACTCGTAAGTCAGATATCATTGAAAGGAAAGAAGTGCCATCTGTGGAGGATATTAAGGTGGGGGAAAAGAATTCGGAACCAGGAGAGACTTTGCCAGATTTTGAACTACGGTCTAGTGATGCAGTATTGTGTGAAACTCTGAAGCCATCCAGCGAGAAAAAGACAGTTCCAAAGAAGCCTGTTAGAACGTCATCATTAAAAAGAAAGGATCACAGCTCTATGAAAATTGAAGTGAAAAAAGAACCAGCAGTTAGTGTTCTCAATGGAAAATCTCCTACCAATGAGACCAAAGACGTAGGTCACAACGTTGATTCAAAAAATGACACTGATACTGTTGAGGAAGTCAACTGTAAATTTGATTCACTTTTGAAAAATAGTGTTACCTCGAATGGCTCTAGTTTAGCTTCTTTGAACAAAATTTTAGAAAATGATGAAGATCGTTCTGAGCTTAAGACTGTTAAGGAAGTTGTGGAGGAGTTTGTGGAAGTTAGCACTAGTTGCAATAGTAAGGTTTGTTTGCCAGTTGCCCTAAGTGGAGACCACAATAGCAGTATATCAGAAACTTTGTCTACACAAATTGATCAACTGGATCGAATTCTGTTGGAGACTAGTGCCGTTTTAAGTGAAAGATTGTCAGATTCACGCTGTAGTAGGAAAGATCTTGTGGATGAAAACCTACCTACTTTAAAGAAAGAAAATGAAGATATTAGAACATTTAATGACGAATGTGTTGACTGTTCTTCACCAAATGCTTTGCATGATGATGCGAATGATCGGAGCCAATTTTTTCACGTGGAACCTGAATGCTCTCCTTGTACAAATGATATGAATTTAAAAGATCATAATAAAGAGAAGATTGTAAATGAAAAGCAAGATAGTTTAGCTAGCATCCCTTATTCAACTAAGCCATTCTGTGATGTCAAAAATGTTGGTCAAGAACGTCTTGGGGCCTTGAGTGCACAGAATATTCATCAGAGTGAAGATGGAAATATTAGCGTGTCTTTTGGTAAAGATTTTTCGCAATTAGAACCTCATGGAGATTCTTGTAATTGTGAGCTATCAGAACCTAACGGACCTAAATCGGTTGAGAAAGCGATAAATACACATGCCACTGAAAATGAAAATCATTCTTATTTACCCCAAACCGTTTCTGATGAGGCAGAAAAACCTTTATTCAAGCGAGCCAACTCTGCTCCAGAAATACCTGGTTCAAGTTATCTTCCAAGACGTAAATCGAGACCTCCTATTCCTTCTATATTACGTGAAAAAGAGGCAGATGATAGGCACGATACTGGTAGTGATATTAAATTAATTCCAAATACACAGCAGTTTTCAAAATCACAGGATTGTGGGATTAAGTCAAATAATTATATGGTTGAAAACGAAAAACTTCTCTCGCTAAAAGTAAGTATATAGTCAAAAATATAAATTTTTTTTTTAACATGTGCATTTAATCTCTAGGCTTGTAATTTATACTTAAGTCCCTCTCTAACACCAAGTGTAATTTCAGGAAAACATTGGTAAAGATACCGTTGTTAATTCATTAGAATTTAATCAAATGCATTTCACTATCACATCAACTAGATAGAAATGGGACTTGTTAGAATAGTCTAATTTACTCGAACAGTACATATGATAAGCAGTATGATAACGAGGCAGATATGAAGGATAAAGAGTGCGTTTGCGATGCAGTATAAATAAAGAACACGATGGCGAGGCAGGTATAGGAGATATGGGGCGGAATAACTAGGCAGATATGAAGGATAAGTAGCACGATAATGAGGCCATCAGCTACAACAATACATTATACTAAATAATGAAACGGCCATATGGTATTCTTGCATTTAAAAAGATCAATCAAGTTAGAAATTCCAAGATGGTACTTTGGCCTACGTGATAATTACAATGTTCATTTCATCTGATAATCTTAAGTGCCTAATTGCCGCCCCCCCCGCTAATTAATTTTTGAAAATTTTTCAAATCCCTGCTCTTATTAGGACCCCCCGCTTATTAGTTTTTGTGCAAAAATTTTTCAAAACGTGTTCTAAACGGATTTTTTAACCACATCTTGTCTCTTAGCGATATTTTTGTGTTATTTACATTCTCATTACCATAGACGCCTGGTTTATAAACAAAGTGCTTCATATCAGTATTACCCTAGATTTCAAAGCATTTTTTTACTTACCCCCTTCGGCAATTAGGTACTTAAGAGTATTATCTTGTTTCATTTTCAATTTTTACTTCTAGGTGCTATAACGAAACTAACAGTTCAATTTTTTCTTCAAGGACCCTAAACAAGACGATCAAAGTCTTCTATCAGAAAAACCCGCCGCTCTTGCTATATATCCTTTCGTTGCCGGCAACGAAAATGAGCTTTCTTTTGATTCAGGAGACACCATTGAACTATTATCACGAAAATCGGAGAACGTTCTTGTGGGAAGATGTAACGGTGTTGAAGGCGACTTCCCGGCTAGTTGTGTAGCAGTAATCAGACCTCTAGACGATGAAAGAAACCATGGCGAAGCTGAAGAGTCTTTAATTGTTGCAAATGAAGAAAAGGTTGAAAATTATTTGGATTTTCATGAGAAAGAATGCACTTGCATTGCTGTAGCTGATTATCATGGTTCTTCTGACGGAGATCTATCATTCAAATGTGGGCAAGAAATTCACATACTTTCTCAAGTGAATCAGGGCTGGCTGAAAGGTAGCATACAAGATAGAATAGGGAAATTTCCAAGAATTTTTGTGAAAATACACAATTGATTCAGCTCAATCTTGCCAGGTATGCTGGTTAATTTATGTTTTTATTTCTGGTAAAAAAATTGAATTAAAATAATTATATTCGGTTGGAATAATTCATTTGATGGATTTTAAGATACATACAGTATGTAAATCAGCCATTCCATGCTCGTCACAGCGTGATATGTTCCAAATTTAGTACTTAAAAAGTGCCATTACAAGAGTTTCTTATGAGATTAGTGGTCGCAAAAAGGCTATTTGTATAGCTTAGACCCAAGAAATTGAAATGAAAATGAAATTCATGCGACTGCGTGTGCACCATGTTGATTTTTTTAAGTAATCACGACGTGATTCCGTCACGATGTGATTTCGGCAGATTCTTGGAAATGACGTGACGGGATTTTTCTATAAGATATTACATGATCGCTAAATTTCAAAATTTTCAGCCCTTTCATGCATTTAGAAGCCTGTTTACTGCTATGAATATAGGCCCCTAGGTAAAGTGTTTTATAGTCAGGAAAGGAAAGTTTTAAATGTTTTTGCTAGTTTGGAAGAAAGTGATGATAACAAGCGTAGGCAGTTGTCACGACTTGACCAGTGGGAAATTGTACCTTTAATTATACGGCTCTTAGACCCAAACTGTAATGAAAGCTGGTAAAACCCAAGGTAACTCAGAATTGAAGTAAAATGACCATATAGTACAAGGGTGGCTGACTATTGAGAAATCAAGAACCACATTTTATAGTGTGTTACGAGAGAGAGAGTCGCTCCATATA
>WIPJ01000043.1:129815-145755 GCA_018155075.1 Cassiopea andromeda
GTAAATTCACATCCCTGTCAGTAAATTCACATCTCTGTCGGTAAGTTCACATCCCTGTCGGTAAATTCCCATCTCTGTCGGTAAATTCACATCTCTGTAGGTAAATTCACATCCCTGTCAGTAAATTCACGTCTCTGTCGGTAAATTCACATCTCTGTCGGTAAATTCACATCCCTGTCAGTAAATTCACAGTTACAAACTTCTGTCGGTAAATTATTACTTTACACCCCCTCCTCCCAGAAAAAGAGGTCACGCAACGCCATTGCCTCTTGGAGATTTCTATTTAGTAGGTAATTTCAGGGAATGGCCTTACGGCCTATAACAAAGTCCCGATAAAGGAAGAACTAAGAAAAGAGAGAAAGGTTACGTAGATAGGGAGACAAGATGAAGTTTTCTTATGTTAGATTTAAAAGATGATAAGTTGTAGGACTCGGGGAAAGTAGTGGATGGCAATGAGTGCAGAAAATGCTGGAAGATGTAAAGGAAAGCTGGTCGTTTATGAAGAGGATGAATAGAACAGGAGAGATAATAGAGCCCTGAGGTAGCGTCCATGCTAGTGCATTTTCGTGTGAAAACGCATACGACTAGATGCGTTTTTGCACTTTTGACGCATTTAGGTAGATTAGATGCATTTAATTGTATGCGTTTCATATCAAAATGTATTAGTGTGGACGCTACCTGAGGTACACCGGAGTTGATAGAATGAGGCTTAGAGAGGTAGCCATCAACCTTAATTGCAATTGACCTATCAGATAGAAAGCTAGAAATCCATTTAATGAGGGTATAGTGGCGGCCGAACATTGAAAGTTTAGCAAGAAGACATTTGTGTCAGAGGCGATCAAAGGCCTTGGAAATGTCAAGAGAGATAACTCTACTCTCATCGTAGGATTCAAGAGCTGAGGACCAAGCATGAACAGCATAGGCTAGAAGGTCACCGGAGATGGTATGGTGCAGTTGCATAAACTGTGGATGCCATGATTACAAAACGTGGAACAAACAAATACACAGAAACAGCATTTTACTCTCAACTAAGCCACCAAAATAGCAGATGAGGCTAAAACTCTAATGAGACATTGCATAATAAGTTTTTGCTAACTTTCCTTTATCTAAAAAAAAAATCAGAAAGGTTCTTTCACCCAAAAATGTTTAACTTGGTACTAGCCCCTCAGTACATTGCAAATTGATCTGAAGCGTTTTATCAAGATTACATCGACCTGAAAGTTGATCGAAGAAGTTGAAGAAACCATTACGCAACTGAAAGTGTCATTTTGGCTAAAGATAAGCAACTTAAAAAAAATATGATCAAATTTCTAAATTGCTTATGAAAACAACCGTGTAACATGAAGTACTAAGAGCTAGTTTCAGATCAAGAACTGGGACCGAATGTTATTTAAATTTGCTTTTCCCTCCAAAACGATAAAAATGGCTGTCGACTATGTGAACATTTGACGTAGTATTCTCGGATGATGTCAGATTACTCACGAATGGAGTCATCGCAAGCCGGAAGACATGAAATGGACCAAGGGTATATTAGTTTTCTACAGGATCAAGGTGAATAAACATCACTAGATATAGTTTCACGTATTTTCTCAGCTATTTTATCACAGTGTCAAGAGAGCATTGGCCTGCATTTAAAATCCAGGCGCAGGCAGTGAGTGGAAGGGAGGGCAATGACCTACTGGTGGGGCACAAATGTCTTTAACAGGGTCATTTTTGCTCATAGCATAGTTGACTTTTGAATAAACACCCACCCCCCTAATCATGAGTTGATCTGAGTTATTTAATTTTGCTAACTTGAAAGCTGTGCTCATGATCAGAAAGAGCAAATGAACTCTGTTTGCACATCAGAACACTAGTGCCTTCAATTTTAGCATTGTCCAACATTTTGAATATCATAGGACTGTTTTTGGATTATGTTGTAATTTCATTCATAAGCAGGAATGTGCCACTTTTTGTTGACAGTACAGAGACTCAATGCTGTTCTACGGGAGTATCAAAGAAAGTATCCTCCTGTCAGAGAACCAGACAGACAGGTACAAGAGGTTTATTATTTACTAACTTTTGTTGCCTCTCTTACCCTATTCCCTCCCCCCTTCTCACTGGTTATGGTCTCTTTTTCTGTCTATTTCTTGAAGACTTGATTTAGTATTCCTGAGGAATCCAGGC
Source organism: Cassiopea andromeda (assembly GCA_018155075.1). Lineage (NCBI taxonomy): Eukaryota > Metazoa > Cnidaria > Scyphozoa > Rhizostomeae > Cassiopeidae > Cassiopea > Cassiopea andromeda. Next base: position 131,982 of record WIPJ01000043.1, read on the forward strand.
AAGATTTTCTCCATTAAATGGAAGTAATATGAATTGAATTGGTGTGAATTAGTAAAAAATTCTGTGATCAGTGGGTGTACTGATTATTTCTTTATTATACACAAAGTAGCCTCATAAGGTAATTTCATAGACAGGGGCCACAAAAAAGGGGGGCAGGGAGTTGAATGATATCGACTCATAAGCTATACATTATCTATAGAAGTAGCAGCAACATAGAATACATAGTTTGCTATTTGAAAGTAATTCAGGCAAATGGAGGATGTAATTTTTGCAGAAGAGAGGCAAGAAGACTATTGGTGTGAGTCATCAACTACCAGTCTGAAATAAGTATTTCAGGAGCTTAATAATAGTATGCTAAAGTGTCACAGGTTCTCCAATCTCCGAAGTGAAAACATTCCACAATGAGTGAAAGCAATACAGAAAAGGAAACTGTAGTAGTTAAGATTCATGCCTAGGTCCATGTATGGTCTTCATTCTCATTCTTTGGCCATTTAGTGAAACTTTCTTGGCATTTTCATGCTTTCAATATAAAGATGTTCTTATGACTTTCTTAGAAGACAGTTTTCAAGTTCTGATGTTTTGCACAGGCATGTTATTGGAAAATTAAAAGGTCGTTTTTGCACCCAAAATGTTGTAGATCTTAGTCAGTAATAGAAGATATACTGTTGAAACAGAGCCCAATTGAAATGTATATCATTTTATACACCATTTGATTATAAGAAAGAAAACTTATTGTCTCTATAGCATAATTGAACTCTCTCAAGTCAATGATTTAATGTGCTGTTGTTGATCTAGAAAAATCACATCTCATAAATTGGAAGGGCATTTTTCTGAGAACAAAAGAATGTAATTATTAAAAATTTTCTAGTGTTCTTTGCCCACTGACCCCCTTAATCACCTTCTATCAGACTATATCTTCTTTAATTTTTTCAGCTTTCCTTTCTCTATATTTTCCTATCTAGAAAGGGTGTACTGCTAAAGGAAAAAGGGGTGTTTTGTGAGATTTAAAGAACATGATTCTCAAATATTTTTCAATGGGCTTTCCCCCTTACCCCCATTCTATTCCCCTTCCTTACTTCTCAACAGCAGACAGTGTTATTACCATACCAAGACATGTAAAATGTTCTAAAATTCAAATAGTTTGAGAACATAATCCTGTACTTCATACATGAAATGCCATCAGATTCTGTAGTCTATTATTGTATGGACTAATCCTGAAAAACTGATATAACTTTAGCTTGGCCCCCTCACTTTCAAAATCATCACTGGTCCCTGATAGAGTTGTATCGAATGGATTCAGTTTTGTGAAAAGTGTTTTTATGTCTAAGCTATGCACTTATTTGTATGAGAAGTATTTCCAATACAAACCTGTATTTGCTTTTAGTAATTTCATTGTTATGCACTTCAACTTTATCTTTCATCCAAATAAGGATGGTGAACCATTGCCTCCATGGCTAGAGGATCCAGGGTAACTGAATTCTTTTCTAACATTAGGAGCTATCATTTTTCATTCTTTGTGAATTTTGACCTTTATTCTTTGTAGTTCCAGAAAATTCAAGTTTTTCTTTAAAATTACTAATACTTTTTGCTTGTTGTACCATGCTTGCTTGCACCTCTAGCTTCATGCCTAAAAACTACACTATAATAGCATTGATTGAATGAAATGAAGAACCAGATCAAGAAATGCAATGAATGCCAATGTGTTTATGATAATGAGCTTTTATGGAGCAATGTCTTGGGAATTCTGAATATATTTAACTTTGTAATAGTTCTGGTATTGTTAGAAAAGCTAGGTTGCTTGTGTCACAGAAAAGAAACTTATATTGCTTCATATGGACTTTCATACAATTGTGTTATAAAAAACTTATTCTTTGTAGAATATATTTTTTCATGCATATATGTATATATGCATATAATCTACATATATGTATACTATATTTGCTACAAGCATGTGAATATATATATATATATATTTATGTGTATATATATATATATATTAAATATATAGTTTATAAAAAGCATGAATAGCCACCCAAATAATGTATTAACTGTTTACCTGTTCTTAGAATTTTGTCACCACTGCTAGCTGAATATGATGGAAACATAAATGCTCTAAAGGATCAGGTCAACTTCTACAAGGTAATTGTCCAATTAGATGTTTAAAATGTAGCTTATTCTAAATTCTTTAATTCTCTTTCCTTTGACTAAGCTTTACCCTCAAGTTGGCCCCAAATACATAGCAATGAATGTTAAATAAGCCCTCCTTAAAAAACCACCACCCTGACAAATGGTTTTGCTGTTTGAGCTTCTGTTGGTGTTCTAGAGAGTTACCATGAATAAAGCAGTCATATGTCAATGAAATATTGTATATTCAACTAGAAATGTTCTATTGTTGGTATTTGTAGCACCAAAGACATAGTGTTTGAGTAGAAAGATTTCAACTGGAATATGATCAACTACAATAATAGTCAGATAGCCTCCCTACAAATAGGGTCTACCCTTGAAAAAACCCCCATGCTAAAATCCAAAAAATACAAACCCCCAGGGGGCTAATTTGAAGATTTATGGCCTATATTGTGAAGTATTGTGCTCAAGAAGATTCTCTTTTACTTGTGTTTTACTGATTGATTGTGTATCAGATGCTATCTCTTACAGAAAGAGCAAGAGGTATTGAAGGAGAGAACAGATAAAATAATTACAGAAAATAACAGGTGAATCACTCTAATCAATATTTTGTGTTGTGTAGAAATCTGATTCTACTGTTATTTTCATGGACATTGCTCTCTTGAAATCAAGAATATTATTCCTGACCCAGTGAGGCATGTTCAATCAACCAGAAGTGCTAGTCATTCACAACCTTCCAAGTGGCACTTCCTAATTTACAAACTCTATCTTACAAGTCATCATTAATGGCAAAACTTCTCCACTATTGAACAAATTGCCTTCAACTGCTTTCCCTGAATCCCAAAACATATCATCCTTCAAATCTAACATCAGCAAACTTTATCTTATCTCTCTATCTTCTTAACTGTTCTCCTTTTCCTTCATTTTTCCTTTGTTGTGGCATTGTTATAGGTCTTTTCCTATCAGTACCTACTAAAAAAAGATATTTGGATTGAAGGTGTTTGACTAGTGTGATGGCATATTTCAAGGCATGTCAATAGCATTTTCAAAATTAGGCATTATGTCTGTTATAGCAGCAAGTAATAGGACACAAAAAGCTGAGTATGTTTTTAAAGAATGATTTGAGTAGTAGCTCTGCTATTCAATTTTGAGATTATTCATTGATTGCTTCTCATTAGATTCTGTCCCTCTTTGTGTCACAGGCTCCATGAAGAGCTACAAAAGAGTGTTGAAAATCAACTTGATGCATTACAGCAAGTAGAGGGGATATCAGGTGTTAATCAAGATGTTATTGATAATTTTCAACATCAATTGAAAATCATTAACAAGGTACTCTTTTCTCACCCAGCTAGTAACTTAAAATAAATTGATATAAAGAAAATATCTTCTGATTCATTTTGAGCTTTATTATTTCATCACTTCAATTTTGCAGAGTTCTCTATCCCACAGATAACAAATTATTCCTAAAGCTGCAAAGATTGTGTTAGTTGTATGGTTTTTAGAATATGTATTTAAGGTAAAGGTAGTCCTGTATACGTTCATATGCAGGGGAGTGGCTGTTAGAGAGGACACTTATCCTGAGCCATTGGCATGTGAGGTAGGGTGGCCAGTTTCTCTCCTCTAACAGGCCTCTAACTCTCCAGTATTGCCACCAGGTACCCATTTGCAGCTGGGTGAAAAATGAGAAGGCATTCAGTCAAGGCCTTGAGTCAAGCCTAGATTTTCCACATTGGAAACATGTGATCTAAACACCATGCAATCTCACCCATCAGAATGTGTATTATCCTTTGCATATTTGGTTAGGTAACTGGAAATGAGATGGGAGCATGTTTTCATATGTGATATAACAAAAATAATATGTTACTTTCATTTCAAAATTTATGATTTTGTGTTTACATGACATACTACTAGTTTGCTCTATTCTTGATGATTTTTGATACCATAGTTGAAACATTTTAATAGTAAATTTTATTTTCTTCATCATTCAATCCACTTTTTAGTTTTTCTGGATAAGCATTTGTCATCAGAATTAGCATAGGATTTCTTGTTTCAAGCCATGTATCTAGCAAATTTTGGTTTAGGTATATAGCAAAGGGTGTGGATGTTTGAGAGAAGTGTATTTATTCCAGGAAAAAGAAAATTACAAAAGCCTTTGGGAAAAAGCAACAAGAGACTTGAATGCTGTGCAAAGTACTGTGAGGGTGTGTATGCTAGTGAATTTCTTTGTATGTCTTGTTTGCTGACTATTGTTTTATGAAGTGCTTATTTTCAACTCTCCTTTTTCATTAATTAATGTCATTCTTTTGTTGTTTTTAGTTTATTGTTAAAAGATAAGAATAGTAATGTTAATAGAGCACTTATTTGATGGGAATAATGTTACAAAATTTACATCAGTGATGATGATTTCCAGGAAAATGCACATGAAATGGCTGGCAAGATGGCAGACATAGCAACCCTCCAGGTGATTTTCAAAACAACAATTTATATTTTATCTATCTCTTCACTTTCATTTATCCAGTGCTATATTGAGAAGTGTAATCAGTTTTGCAATGTAGCTTATAGTTTTAAAGCTTGAAAGTATTTAAAAGTATTCAAAAGGCATTTTGCTGGTTTGATAATAATGAGTTGTTGGGTGGTTCATATCATTTTTGAAAATTCTTTTCATTAGATGGATAGATTTAACTTGCTTATCAAAAATTGTTTTGCTGAATGCAGCAACTCTTAAGTATCAGTTATGCAAAGTGACATGATTATAAAATATGGTGGCACCCTTAGTTAACTATGGATGTGTGAGCTACTGATGTCATTAGCTATAAGTAGTAGAAAAACAAGTTTTTATCAGTATGGAGTCAGGAAAGTTTTACACTTCCTTTGGGCTTGAATTTTTTGTCATTGTTTTTACTTTAACAGTGTGTTATTCTCTTTCTAAAAGGATGATTTAAAAAAAGCAAGAAAATTTGCAGAAGATCTGCAGAGGAACAAACATAAAATGAATATTGTATGTATTTAGCTTTATCATTGAGTAATACGTGTTCATTGTGGTATGTTTTTATTAGCTCTCAAGTTTGCAGCAATACTCATTGAAATTTCTGTGCATAAAAATTCCAGTGTGGTTAGTGAGAAGAATAACAACTATTTAGGTCTTGTCCGTGAATATGACAAAAACCAACCCAACCCACCGACCCACCTTTTTCATTTGTTGACAAAATTGCCACATTCTATGCCTTGGTTGAAGGCCCTATTCCTAGACATATAGTTCATAGAGATGACAAAGTTCATGCATCGCAAGGCATGATCAATGGTATTTTTATAACGTTCTGTAGGCCTTTAAGAGAGGAATCTTCTTTGATCCTTAGTAAGATTAACTAAAGATTTCATTATTTATTTTAGATTTTGTGACATGTAGTGCGTGATACTGATAGTTAAGGCACAAGAAAAGTTTTTTACTTTGTAGAATTTTTCGTCTAGGACCTCTTTTTTATTGCCTATTTATCCATATCCATCTTAGCTAATTTTTCTCTTTATTTATGTTGATCTCCCTGTATATATTATGAAACTCTTCTACGTAGGAGCATGAACAGTTTCTACAAGCAGCAGAAAGTCAAGACAAAGAAATGGAGCTACTTCGGGAAGACCTAAGGTTTGTACTCAACCTATTAACTGATAACTATCTTTGAAGTTTATATATGGGCTATAGATTCTCATGGATTCATTCCCACTTCTCCTTGTTTGTGCCACTTCAAATTCACTGGATGGAAAGCTGCAAGCAATGAGAGTCTTTCTTTGTTCATTTTCTGAGCTGATCTCTTTATCAAGCAGGCCTCTCTTCCAATATTTTCCAAGAAAGAATTTAATTGCAATTTTCTGACTTTAAAAAATAATAGAGTTTTGATTCTTCTTCCTCAGGCTGAGGCTCAGTTGTGTTATCATTGCCATTCTACCCTTTCTCTTGCCTTTGCACTAATTCTAACGTCAGTTGCTTTCATCTTTCACCTTATTTCTTCCTTAGTTTACCATCCTCTGCAAGGAATAATCTAACGCTTTGCTCAGTGGTGTAACGCCGTTTAGTGTACCTTAGTTCAAAAACTAAAGGCTCCCGACGAAAAGAAGCCCCGAAGTGGCCCCCCAGAAATTCTTTTCATGGTGTGCTTTTTTGACACACTTTTTCAAAGGCTTCCAAGACCACCCTACAACCCTTACTGACTATTGTTGCTAACACAGCACTGGATTTATTTAACTGTATGTGTTTATCGTACTTCCTTCCTAAGGGCCCCACTCACTTAGTGTGTCTTCGTTGCCCCACTGGCTTTGCTACAATAAGTAACTTTGAGGCCAACAGTTTGGTTATATTATCTGTAGATACGTAAGCCTATGACATCTCATTGTATCCTAGCCGCTGTCTCTTCTTGCTTTACAGGCGCACAAAGACAGAGTTGAAAACGTTTAGGCTCCGAAATGAAGAACTTTCGAAGCATTTGGATAATCTTCAAACTCAAATTAAATTACTAGTTTGTTTCCTTTATTCATCATTAACACATATTTTTGTTCTATTAACATATTTTGCTTTATTTGCTTTTGGACGCCGTTTGCAAGCTTGGTGAATCACTGTTTAGAATTTAGCTTTGAATATAAAAAAAGAACCGTAGTAGTTCAAGGAATTCATACATGAAAAAAATATCTTTTGTTTCCAAATAGAAAGTTGCAATGCGCTATAGATGACCTGTTTTGAATTTTCCACTGATGTACTTTAGTTATGACACTGAAAGGTAGAAATATAATTTTAATTGGCGGAAGGGAGAATTCACTAGCTTCAACATCAGTTATTTGAAAGTTTTATCATATTGATATTTTGTTTTGTAGCACCTTTTGATTTATGCTATTTTGCTATTAAGGATAAGGACAGTCAAAAAGCAATTGGGAATGAAAAAACAGCAGAAAATACGATAAGAGAGCTTGAACACGCTGTCATTGAACTGGAATCTCGGTAGATTATTTGCATTGTATTGTATTGTATCACATTGTATTGTATCGCATTGCATCGTATTATATTGTATCGCATTGTATTGTATTGTATCGCATTGTTTTGTATTGTATTGTATCGCATTGCATTCTATTGTATGGCATTGTTTTGTATTGTATTGTATCGCATTGCATCGTACTATATTGTATCGCATTGCATTCTATTGTATGGCATTGTTTTGTATTGTATTGTATCGCATTGCATCGTACTATATTGTATCGCATTGTTTTGTATTGTATTGTATCGCGTTTTATTGTATTGTATTGCATCGCATTGTATTGTATCGCATTGTTTTGTATTGTATTGTATCGCATTGCATCGTATTATATTGTATCGCATTGTTTTGTATTGTATTGCATTGCATTGTATTATATTGTACTACATTGTTTTGTAGAATTGTTGTATTTTAGTAAAAGGAAACTCGCACAATTTCTTCCTTTTCACGAGAAATGCCGCATTTAATGTTTTCTTTATTGGTGTTATTTTGTCTTTTGTATTTAAAATCATTTGTAAGTCCCAGTTTTAATTTTTCACATTTTTTGTGAAGGTGTGCTTCAATGATGAAAGAAATTGGGAAGCTAAGAGGTGAAAAAGGAGAGCTAGAAGATAGTATATTAGCATTGCAGAAGAAAACGTTAGACATTTTTTTTGTTTTCTTTTGCCATTTTCCTTTCGTGCTCATTTATTTTATTCAAAACTCAGTTGGTTGCTTCTTAATGCGATTTTTGTAGTTTTGGTGTTATTGGCATAATTCTCCAATCTGTGGCCTACCATGATCGGATCACAACTTTTTTACAGCGCTGAACTTGAAGATAGAGAATACCAAGCGACCCTTCACGTTCGTGATAGTGTACAGCTGGTTGAAAATGCTTTATTGGAAAAAGAACAGGTTTGTTATTTCTCTCATGTTAAGTGTAACAATACCATTGAAACTAACAGTAAAAGATGAAGTATTAATTTTATAAATATAGCAATCTTGGCCTTTCGTCTTGGAACATAAGAAAATTAGTTTCAGACATACAAAAGTTTATTTTGATTGAAGTAGTACCAAACTCTTTTCCGTCACCTGTAATCACAGATCAATATGAAGTTATGGCTTACTTCAATGACACCATCGTGCAAAAGTAGGGCAGCCGTGTGTTCCGGTAACTTTTTTGATGTATAAACAAAACGTGCAGACCATGCTATCAAGTTTGCCTGCTGGTTTCGTTTTTGTTGCAGTCAAATTTATGGAACCATTTTTTACGTTTCCATCGTATGTCTTGTTTTTAATCTCTGTTAAGTTTTTGACAATCGCACTCTTTGTCGTAGTCAGCACTTTACTATCTGAATATCTTTTTGTCCACGTGACATTGGTGTCAGTTGTATTTGCACTATGGTGAATTGCATGGCTAGAAGTGTTTTGGTTCGTTAATAAAACTCTCTCATCTTTGGCTGGTAACTGTGTATGTTTTGCCCAACGAACATTGATGTTATGTGTTACAAGGCCATCTCGCATACTGACATTTTGCAGTCTTAAGTGTTCCACAAAATACTCCTGTGATGGGCCATTTATTGTTACAAGCTTTGATGCGTATGCACAAAGAAGAGTGATGCAGAGATCATGCAAGTCATTTAGAATTTTCCTGTCTCCGCTTTCATCAATGTTTTGTGATATGTCACTTTTGAATATGAGGTGATATCCAAGGTCCTTTAGGAAATTGAATTTTTCCTCATCAGATCTCCTAGATACTATTAGCAGAGTGTTTGATGTATCAAAAAATCTCTTTACTTTCAAACGAGATTCCAGTTCATTTTGCATGCTTTCACTCCTGTCTATAGGTCCTGCTAATATTGCGTTATATGTCCGTCCGAGGTATTTCATCAGCTGCCTCAATAACATATTCACGTTCTTTGAGAATTGAACATTAAATATCAAGAGTTTCTGGAGTATTTTTGTGCGTCCCTTGTCAAAAAACCTGAAATCTCTAGTGCCGAGTGTGTCTCCTTGAAACAGTATGACATTTTCTTCTCTTTCGTATAACTCAGTCATTATTGCTCGTATAATTGGCTTTATTTTCATTGGTGGACCCCAGCGATTTCCGTATTGTATCGTCCCTGGACACATTAAGTCTACCTCTCGATCATCCAATCGAATTGGAAAAGCTGTAAATCGTTGCGATCGCAAAATTCTCCATAATTGTATGTCTTCAACGGCTGGGATGAAATCCACCCAAAAGCCTAATCTATGATCATGGCATATTTTGTACACATCATTTGAATTGCAGATTTTTTCTATTCTTTTTAAACTCATTTCTTTCAGCGATATAACCCTTGATAGGAGGTTTAAGTCTATAATTGTGGATATCGCAAAGCTTCTTTTTGAAGTAAAGTTCTGTGATTCATTTCTACTTTCAACTAGTGGTGGAACCAGTAATGTCCTGTCAAGTAAGTAGGCAAAGATAAGCGCATTTTCAAAAAGCTGAAGCTGTTTAGGCCATATTAATGGAGGTGGTATATATGCAATGAATTTCTCTCTGCGATCCCTTTTTGGGAACAGAAATCCATCATCTTCAAGGTGATATCTCCATGGAACTTTGATACTGGCTTTTTTTGCAACTTCCTTGATTCCCTGCTTTCCTTTTGCTTGTTTTGTTGAGTCTAGCTCTTGTTCCTCCGCAGGTTCACTTCTAAACTTAAGCAGCCTATCCCTTCTTGTATGCAGAAATAAAAATAAGACCAATGCTATCAACAGGCATGCATTGAGAACACTCTGAATTTGCCTTACTCGAATTCCCATTATGGTTTTACTAATTATGACGTATTCGGATTGCTGAACTCTAGATGTTTCTTTCACCATTGCTAAATATTTCTGATTCCGTATTACACTTCACCAACCATATCTTCAGTTCTGGAACGTTTCTGTCTCATGTCGGGATTGCTCTTGTTTGAGGCAATTATTTGACCAAGCTAAAACATCTTCTGAAATGACACCAAATCATGTTTATTTTATTTTAATCGCTTCTCCAGTTTCAGTATCAACGTTTTCTGCTATCCACAGTTGAAAGCACATTTAGATACCAGTTTGCAAAAGCAGTAAAAATCAATGATCGTGACTTTCAGCGGGTGGCAGTTGTTAATTCTGTATCCAAATCTAAAAACAGCGCCCTGTTTAGGGTTGCTGGTAAACCCGGAAAGGTAAACTTAGGTCTTTTTGCAATGCTGGTCGCCACAGTCACAGTACTGTTTTGTCTTAGTTGCCTTAGCTCTGTTGTTTCGGTGTTGCTGTGTTGTTGTAGTAGCTGCAAGATTTTACTGCAAGGGTTAAAATAGTACTCCACTAGCATTTCGTATTGGCTCTATAAAATTGATAGTGGTTTCTGATATGCATGGTGTGGTCTATAAGGACTTTATCATCAGATGATTTGAGTGTCTTCCTTCATGTGGAATTTCCCAATTCCTGGCTTTCTCAAGTAGTAACTACGCATTTTTGTTTAGCATAATTTGAAGCCCCGGTGTTGTTAAACTCATTACAGAACCACATTTACTTCACTAATTACATAAGCAACGTTTTCTATTTACCAGACAACCTCCTAAATAACTATCATAAACTAGTTAAGGCCATAGCAATTTCGAATATGCTGTTTGTATATAGTAACATTAGTTCTGGATGGGTAGCCATGTCCTATAGAAATGAGAGTTCGAAATTGCTTCCACGTGAACGCTTGATTATTACATCTGCAAAAGTTCTGCTACCGATTTTTTGCAGGCCACAATAAAGGAACAGCAAATGTCGCAGGAAGTTGAAAGACTGCAAGATTCTATGAGTAATTTTATAAAGGAAGCTGAAAAAAAGAAACGAATAGAGGTTACATTAAGTGCTGGTTTTTTATCATAGTATCGTTTTGCCGAAAGTGTGTTTCATCCATAGATATAAGAATATGATTTCACCCCAAACAGGCATCACATACCAACAGCCATGAATGACCATCATCTCAATATTTTAGGTTATGGACAAGCATACTATAAATAAGCTGCTGATGCATATCGTTTCTTTCTAGAAAACCTTCCATTTTTGCGTATTGATTGTTTTGGTGATTGTCACCAGTTTATGTTTCAGCAATTCCACATGTAATATTAGCTCTAAACAGACTGAAAAGAAGCCCCCTTCAGATTTGCGCTAATAGTATTATGAAACATGTTGTGGCAGAAATTTTGACACATGTTATGACGGAAACTATGCATCTTTTTGAAAGCATGTTATCAATTCGTATGTTCATCAATTTAAACCCAATTTTTTACAAGTGATGCAGTCCCAAATTTGTACAAAGTGCATTTTTTTCAGCTGGAAAATCAACGAGGACAGCATGGTAGGCAGATTGAGAGACTTATGGAAGAAGTTCACTACTTAGAAATGGTGAGTAAAGCATTGAATAAATTATCTTTAAAGGGTTGCCACCAGGGGTGATTTTATAGGGGGCTCAGCCCCCCTTGTTAAAATTTCTGCTTATTTTTGGGGGGGGGGGCTCAGCCCACCTAGAATTCTCGCATTGGCTTAGTTTTTCAGAGTTTATTGGTCTTGCTTCGAAAGTGTTATGATCAATTGTACACTGCTATATGATTATTGAGGCATTTCTTATTGTCGATTACTATATCAGTATTGAACTAAGTTATCATGCTTCCATCTTCGAAAATATGGGCGTAGTTGTACCTAGAGCCCCCTTGTTAAAATTTTTATAAATCACCACGGATTACCACTAGAATATCAGGAAAAGATTCCCTGATTATCCCTAATATTTTCAGTGAAATCCTACACATTTCCCCCTGATATTAGCATTTTCTCATTTCTGTGGATAGATATGACATTTGGTAGAGTTTTGAACCTATTTTTGGCCATTCAAAGTTTTGGTTTCATAAAAAACAGAGCTGTGTTTTATAAATACTTGACAGAACAGAATAATATACAAAAATGTTAAATTTGACAATTGTCACACTCAACTAGATGTGTGATGGAGTATGAGGAAAGTCCTTGCTTTTCAAGAAAACGATACACAACTTTCCCTGATTGTCCTTGATGTTTTGAAACGTTTCTTTTTTCCTTGATTTCCATGACTTCATATAAGATACCCTGATTTTCCCTGTATCATTTATTTGGTGGCAACAGTCTTTAGTTTTCTGCCGTAAACAATGTTTTGAATTCTAGGATCGTTTGGAAGTTTGCTAGTTAGACAACTGAGAGCCTAAAGTTCATCGATTTGTTAAAATTTTCTGAATTTGAAGAAAATTTTGTGAGCCTGCTAGTACTCAAAATCTGGGTCAGAAACGCATATTGTCAAATACGGCTTATTTTATAAAATTTGATTAAATATCAATAAAAAATCAAAATACTTTGTATGCATATTTCTATTAACAACATCAGGTTGAAACAAATGCAAAAGATATTTTATCTTCCCACTTAGTGTATGTTTGTCCATCAAACATTTATTAAATACTAAATAAGTAGCACAGGGTAGACAAGTAATGGTGAAAATCTAAGAAACGCATTCTATAGAAATGCAAGAAGTCCGGCACAATTCTACATCTTGAACGGTGCCATTGGTACTTCTGGTAATTGTTGCCTGTCGGACATCGGAAATATCTGACACAAATGCTCAAACCGCCGATAACACTGAAGCAAAAATTGTGAAAATGTACGACAATCCTCCTTGGTGAATGGGAAAGTTTTTATTTTACCAGGCACCTCTTTTCAACATTCATGAACCACTTCGCCCAACAATGAAATTTTTTGGGAATTCTCAGCTGCTGAGCGTCGATTTCGGTACCGTCACGCTCGGTTACGCTTGTTTTGGCACATTGCAAGAATTGAAAACAATTAGCTTCTCTGTCACCCCGAGGAAACCAAATAAACAAATGCTTTTGCCAAAAAATGCACTAATTTTTCATTGTAGAAAGCTGTATTTTCGACAAATTTTCTGGGGCTCCGCCCCTGGACACTGCTACGCGCTCAACATGCCCCTTATCCACAGCTCCAAAAATCTCCAACACCCTATATTTTCCTTGTCTTCACCCCGGAACTTGACCACATAAATCTAAGTTCCCGGAGCATGACCACAAGACAATCTAAGTTTCCAGTGCCCCAGAAGTGAGCTTAAGCCATTGAGACAGGCTGCCTGTTTTTGGAGGGAATTTGTGCCAAGTGTGGGTGCCGATAACAACAAAAATCATTTTTATGGGCGTGGAAATTTGGGTACCAAAACCCACTAAAAAACCGCATTTCTTGCAGCAGCTGCAACAGCACCAACAGTTATTACACTACTACTGCTCATCAAGATATGATCTAATTTAAATCACAACATACTAATGATATTAACTCACAAATACTGAGTTGAATTATAGCAGTGATATTAGCTGACAAACAATGAATTGAATTTCACATGATTAACTACATTTTCAGCTTTCCACTTGAAATCAAACTTCTGGAATTACCGGAAAAACATTTTTAAAAATTCCTATTTTTTTTTATTTATGACTACTATAATGATCCAACCAAAGTTCCATATTTCCAGTTTCCTTCTTCATCCATTCTACGTTTCGTTTGATCTTCCTAAGTAAAATATCAGCTTCTAAGGGTAGCTTTCTCCCAGGAAATTT
>WIPJ01000043.1:146475-159157 GCA_018155075.1 Cassiopea andromeda
TTATCCGCAACTGGGGAGATGTACATATTTATTGCGTAATTGGGGATTCTCGTGTAATGGAAATTGCCCCAGTTTCCTTTGACAAACGTCCAGGCGACGGATCGACCCAGCCTGCTGCTGTCGGCCACTGCACGTATTACGTCACCAAAATGAACGAAACGACTCAATCTTGCCACTCTTAGAAGCCTGCAATGTAAATAAATATTGATAAAGAGTGAGAATGAGCAAGAATGAGATTGAATTCTAAGTGTGGAAGCTTATAGTAAAACGGCCTACGGCTAATGTCATGTTATACGTGTAGCATGTTATGCTCTATCCCGTTGTTCTGGTTTCCCCTGTCAAGTTTTCCGCTCGCGTGGTCACAACCTTCTGCTTTCTGCATGAATAATTCCATTAACTTACAGCTTATAACATTCAAAATTTCTCTCATAATTTGGGGGTAGACCTAGCTTTTACTTAAAGCTGAGGTACTTCCATCTTTTGTTCTGTTGCATGACATGCTGTTGGGCATCTCTGCTAGAATTAGCCAGGCAGCCACTGTTCGTACCATTTGGTAAATATCAAAATTTCGACTACCTGCACCCCCCTAATAATCATCTCTTTTTTCTGGTGGTGACATTGAGGCACTCAGTTATTGTAATCTTTCCTCTATTGGATGACAGTTAAAATGAAGTATGTCACGGAAAAAGGGATATATTTCAGGGAATTGCCAGGGGAATCCATCTTCCAGATTTAGCAGACACCCTGACCGAATAGTGAAGGGGGATAGTAAGGAGGGGGATTAAAAATTTTTGCTAAAAAGCATAAATTTGGGGGCTGTTAGTAGATGGGGGGTTCAATGCTCAATAGATAGTATGGGGAACGAAACACTTCAAAATTATTGCCATTAGCTGTTAACATTGTATAAGTATAAGGTATATAGTTCATTTTGACTTCCTTACTTTTGAATATTGATTTGCGTTCACAAAGCTATTGTATATTTACTTATCCTAGTTAAGACTTTACAGTCTTTAGGTTAGTAGAATGGGGGGTTGGATTTTCTTCACATGGCTAAGCTAAAGGGGTGCGTGTTTAATACATGGAAATGGGTTGTAAAATTTTCAAAAATTTGCAATGGGAGGCCCCCCTACTATGTGCTGCCAAAGAATGCGTGTATAAGCCCCTGTTTTGTAGTAGGGCTTGAGAATGTACATAGCTCATAAGTACAGAGATTAAGGATTCTCCTACATAGCTATTACTTGCAGCTACCATAATGAATCTACTTACTTTGATAGAACCAACGGGTCTCTGCTTGCTGTCAATGCATTTAATAGTTTAGCCCGTTCATCATCTCTCCACTCGTATCCATATCGCCGATATACGATTTGCCAGTCCTCGTTATTGCCGTTCAAGATGCCATAGAAATAGACAACTTTAGCTATGTTATCAGGAATGTATGTCTTATTGTGCACCCAACTCCTTGAATACAAGAAAAAATTTAGGCAAGATTCCAATTAAAACTGCTAAGCTCTTAGTATCATATACTGGTGATGTATAGGCCAAGGTCAAGGTCATAGGTCAAGATCTCCTTCATGTGCTCACCCATAGCTATCGCATGGAACTATTATTTTTAAAATGACAAACTTGCTTAACATAGAATAAAATCCCTTTTAAATAATTTGAAAGTTGTTTTTCTTTGGGATAATCTATACAAGTGTTTAGAAAGCTTTTTGCAGCTATTATGGGGTACCTCCCGAGAATAATCTTTTCCCACAGTCTATAAACACTTGTGGTTTCACCACAGGGGTCATTCATCGATTTTTGGACCCCTCCCCCCAAGCATACATACTTTTAATTTATCAAACCGCCCTAAACATTGTTTATCTCAGTAAGTTCAAAGTTTGCAAGATTTGATACATACCTGATACCTCTAAAAATTATTACAGATTTGGGTAAAAATATTTGACAGTGCGATCCTTGTGTGTATAATGTTGAAAAGACATTTTCATTTATGTAGCATGTTTTGCAAGTACTTACCTTGTGAAAACTACATGAGCGTACGTACGTTCTTTGAAGAGCTACCCACCTTCCCTTTTGTACGTTTTCGTACGCTTTCTTGGGTAACCCCCCCCCTTCAGAGCGTACGACATTTTTTAATGCCCCCACACTCCAACGGATGATGAATTGAAGTATTCATACACGTACGTACACAAATAATTCAAAAACAAATTGGAAAGAAATCTCACTTGAAAATCCTATCATTAATTTCAATTGCTTTTTTATCATTTGCATTGAGTGCGGCTGATATTGCAGTTTCCTGTAGCATTTGCTCTCCTAGTGTTGCCCGCTCTTTCCAACCGACCTCATCCAGCACTGGTTTTGATAAACTCTTGAAGTACTGGATAAGTTTCAACCTCAATGAAGAACGTTCTGGCAGCTTAACTATCATCTCTGAGAATGCATGTTTTGCGTATTGCCATGGTATCCAGTCCTTTTCCTGGAATTGAAATGAAACAGGTCAACCAAGATATGTTAAACACCAGAGGCATCGGGAACTTGCTTTCACTGCACCTCAACAACAACATGATTTTGCATTAGAAATCAGCTAAGGTAAAGGTGAAAAAAATCAAAGTTGTGTATACTTTGTGCCACATGAAATTTGAAGATTAAGCGAAGAACCTTTCGTGCAGCTTCCAACCCCATTAAGAATTGTAATAAAACAGGCACAATTACCGAGTAACTAAGGATCATTCAAGTGTTTTTGTGGAGTGCAGTGGAGGAAACTTGGGCTCTGGGGAGGCGTTCACCTTCCATAATGTCAGACTTTAAGAGCAGTAACAAGTTACGTAAATGACAGTTCAAAAGTAACAGTAATCGAAACGATTCATAAAACTTTTGCCTCTCCCCCCTCAAATAATAGCCATAGCGCCTAGCCCCCCTCCAATAATAGCCGTAGCGTCTGGAGAGGTGTGTGTGATTTATAAGAAACCATTTCAAAGTGTCTGGGCGTGATCCACATCACAATAAGTAACATTCACATTCACTTTGTGTGAAGATTAACAGTAAATAGAATACCTTATCCAGATACTTAGTAACATCCAGCGCAACTGGAAAAGGTAGGAGGCCTTCTTCTGCCATTGTGAAGACATCTTTTATAATGCTTGATCGATCCAGAATGGTGAACGCTCTGTGGTCGTCAACAAGCTGCTTGGCTATTCTTTTCCAGTTTTTGACATCATAATTAACAACGTAGTACCCACTAGCTTCAAAGTTTAACTTGAACCAATCACCTTGAATATCCATTGTTGCATTCTCGGATGTCAGAAGAAAATATTGTGTTCGTTTTGGATCGATAGATGTTATGTATGTTATTGGGATATGCCATTTCTGACTGCCGGATTGTACTAAACGGGAAATTTGAAAGTCGTAAGCGCATTTTATTTCACTAACAATATGGACTAAAATGTAGGAATTCTCAGGATGCAGCCGAGAATAGAAAGAGCCCATCATAGTATATAGCGCTTAAATGAAAAAGCCTTTAAGAAAATACTAGTATTAGTGCATCTTAGAGCTCCTAAGATTCATATCAGATGAGCTTCTGGTCAAACGCTAAAATATATATTTTAATCATTGTACATCATCAAATATATTTGTTGGTGCTAGAAAGCAGTACTGACGTCTGGTTATGTGTCATGTGACGTGCATTTATTTATCTAATGCGCCTGTTGAACATGTAAATGTACAGGGTGTCCACTGAGTTAAAGTTGAAATTCCAGCCAAAGTTTCAGAAAAAATTGCCCTTTTTCCAGCCTTTTGAGCAGAAAAAGCACATTATTTTCCAGCCATACCATAAATTTTGATATGAAATTCCAGCCATTGAAGATGCTCTTCGACTATTGTCACGAAGCATTGAGTGACCTTAAAATTTCCAATAAATTGGAATTTCCTATATAAATTCAATGTCTTCCAGTAAGCAACCCCCGGGGGGCAAGGATCTACCAACCATTCCTCGCAAAGCATTGGGAAAACTTCTAATCCTGGGTCGACTTGGTGAAAAAAGGCCTGTCCCATATGATATTGAAAAATCTTTTCTTCTTCAATACTATTTCTTGATAAGATCATTTTTCATCTAATAATGCTGTTAATTATTATAAGGCCTAAATATAAAATTCCAGCTTTTCCAGCCAAATTTTGAGAAAAGGTTCATTCTCCAGCTTTTCCAGCATTTTCAGCTCTGCCAGCCGGAGTGGACACCTTGATGTAGTGGGTTCCAAAATTGAAAATTCGACATGATTGTGTCCCCCCCCCAAATAAAATTAATGAGCTGGAGATCAAATACTTAGATCCTTGCCCCCCCCAAGATAATGAACATGCACATTTTGCCCCGTCAAGACAATACTATCTACGTGCTTGTTTTGCATCCTGATAACAGTCTCTTGTTCATCATACCCCACATAGCAAATGAGAGGAAAATCGCAACGCAATAGTTGCGCATTTAAAATTATTTATCATTCAAACAAATAACTAATAATATTTAATCCTTTATTTCAGGTTGGCTTCTCGTCTAGTTAATTAGTTTGCATATTAATTCCAACCAAAACTTAAATACACGTTAATATATTACGGTGAAGAAAGATATAAAGACACGTTGATGATAACTACTTTATAAAGATAAATCTACAAACTAAAATATACCACTAAAGCATAAAAACATTAAATTTGCAAATAATCGTTCACCCAATATACAATTGCTATCAAACGGGTGGTTTTTAATGCCTCTTTTGAGCATAAACTTAAACAGGCGAAGTGTAATATTTCATAGTGCTCTTACAGACACGCATGTAGCTTTTCAGCTCTCAAACATTTGTATTCACGGCAAAACTGTTTGCCTCGAGTTTTTAACGTATGTAACACTGACTTTCTTTATAGAATTAGAATTATTGAAAAGAGAGTGGCAGAGAAACTAAATTGTATTACAAATTGTAAAGCGAGGTACTACCGTTGAAATGATGAAACTTAAATCACTTAATAATATGAGGATATATACCTGGTGAATTTTTAGCAGTTAAAAATCTTCTTTGCGAGATGAATACTTTTCCATTTTTAACCTCAGACGCTGTGATGATGGGGAACCCAGGCTGCGATGTCCACGTGTTGAATAAAGATGACACTTCAATATTACTTGTCTCACTTTGAAATGAAATATAATCAAATTTAAAGCTACAACTAACACCCCGTCTACAGTATACCGTTTTCATACGAAAACAGCATAGTGTAACGGGCCCTGAAATAGTCTGGTCCGTGAGGGGTTGATACCCAAAAGATATGATTTCGTCTCCAAAAAGTCATCTTACCCAACCTTGAGAATGTACTACAATGTATATACACAACCTTATTTTATCTGAAAAATTTCTTTCACTCAACTCATTTCTCTTCAGCACTAACCCTTTTGTAGATAATGAGCAGAAAGTTCCTTATTTTTGGACCTCTAATGATTAAATTGTAGCAGTAAAATTTCCTGAAGAGTTCCTGAAATTTCACCTCAAATTCAATGCCATAAGAATATCACAGACACAAGCAAACATCTAAACCCAGACCTTTGCCGTAAATACTGGCCAGTGCTCATTGATCTGCGCGAGCGTGTGAGCGCCACTCGCAGGCACAAATACCACACTTCAAGTTCTGCAAGCGCTTTCATCCAAATCTGTGTCGAACTGTCTATCGCATTTCAGATTTTCTGCAGGCACACTATACTGCAGATCTGCGTTCACACGCACAAAATGCTTTTAATGAGGCCTAATACTGGCTAGAACTCAATACCAAGAGCATCAAAAGGTAGGAAAGAAGTTTGCAAATGATTCCGTGCGAATTTTGGCTGCAAATGAATGGAACCAACTCCCTACTTCTTAACTGCTTGCAGCTTTAAACATTTTCAAAATTGAAAGGTTCCTTAGGGGTTTTTGCTTTAGTAGCATAAGTTCTTTAGGTATCTCGGCCTTCTGCATCTAGGTTCTTTATAAAGTGGTTCCTTACATAAACAAACGTGTATAATGCGCTCGGTCTGTAGCAGAAAATCAACTAGCAAACGAGGTAGTGTGAATTGCTCTTACAACTTCTTGCTACACGTATCCTCCAAACAAACTTGTTGACACAAAGCCTGTTCCACATCAAAAGCCAGTAGGTCTTTGATTCAGATAACTAAGACTGGACAGAAGAATCAGGGGCGTGACATGACAATTGACAGAAGTTGAAGAATATTAAGACGATAACGCTAAGGTGGTATCGAGTTCGCCCTCATGTCAAGAATCTCACTGTGCAAATAGTGGAACACGGGGAATATCCACTCTAGCCTACTGAAATGGCAGGGATCTGTTCAAATGTTTACACTTAAGGTTATATTTGTGATATGTAAATTTTTGGCAAATAAAATAAACATTGCTTGACTAATAATGTCAAACTTTGATTCACTATTTACTCTCTTTCTACCTATTCCAATCAAGAGACATTTTATAAATTAACATACCTGATACAACTCCAAAGATCAAACCTATCAGCATTTCCATAAGCATATCTCTTCAAAAACAGTCGAAAACCTGCCATAAACGGTGCATTACCAATGTGAGCGTGAAGCATCCTAAATATCGCAGCCCCCTTTTGATACACCAATGGGACCACATTACGATCAGCCTCATTTGCATATGTCACTGATTGTGTGACGCATTTTGAAGATTCGAGGGCGTCTGCTTCCATCGCTTGGCGAACTTCAATGTTGTAAAATTGCTCCATTATGTTGAACTGTGGTAAAAATTTTGCCGCTCCAAAGTACTGGAAATAAGTTGCCACTCCTGAAAGATGGCCAAATTAAAATCCATCATCAAAAATAGCATTGAGCAATATGACATTGAGCAAAATGCATCTATTTTCAAAAGGCTGTCGCCTGCTTCAAGAAAAACCTTCTCAAACTAGTTTCTAAATACCTTTACATTGGGGTGCTGAAGGACTTTTGGGGCGGGGGTGGAAGGGTGTAGAGATGGGTTGTAAAATTTCCCAAAATTATTCATATACAATAAATCTTGTGTCAGCTGTTACCGACAAGCCAAATGGGGGAGAGTGACAGCCCCATACCCCTAATCCAGCATGCCCCTCAGCATGCCCCTGTATGTATCATTGTTTTTATAGGCCTACTCACCTTCATGGATGAGAATGTCATCCCACCATTTCAAAGTAACCAAATTTCCAAACCACTGGTGAACAAGTTCATGAGTAATAAGTAAGACTATTGACTGTCTTTTTAGTAAATTTGTACTGGGTCTTGTTTCACTGAATAGCAATCTCTTCTGTTGGTAGGTAATCAGCCCCCAATATTCCATGGCTGCATAATTGTAATCTGGTGCAGTCACCATATCCAGCTTCGGCAATGGGTATCCAATTTTAAACAAAACTTCATAAAATGGAAGTGTTACATTTGCAGCTTGCAGTGCTAGCTCTCTGCTGTTTGATGTTCTTGCTGGTGACCAGACCTTTATTACAGTTTTGTTTGCAGTAGTCGTCTTGCTTGGTGTATAATCAAAGACAACATAATTTAGGAGGTATGTTGGCATTTTGAAGGATACCTTGAATGAATCAATGATTAATGATTTAGTCATATGACGCCCCCTCAAAGGCATGTTCGACAATGCTGTGTACCCTGGTTGGTACATAAGCGTCAACGAGAACCTCGCTTTCATATCTGGCTCATCAAAACATGGAAAACTTTTTCTTGCATAAACAGGAAAAAACATAGTAACTGCCATGCTCCTTTGTTGAATCCATTTGCGGGTTTTGAAGTCGTAAACCCTTCTCTGATATGCTTTATACTGGCCTCGTCGTGGGTGAGTGGTAAATGGGGCGATGTATCTTATCGCTAGAAAGTACAATTGTCCCCTCTGTAATGCTTCTTTCACCACAATAACCAGGTACTTGTTGCGATAGTGGGTGCTCTGTAATTCTAGTTTGATCGTTTTGGCGGAGCGAAGTTCAATGTAAGTGTACTTCATCATTGGATCTGCATGTAGCATAACTATTTGTGTATCTGCCATGGCAAGGATTTTA
This sequence comes from Cassiopea andromeda, assembly GCA_018155075.1. NCBI lineage: Eukaryota > Metazoa > Cnidaria > Scyphozoa > Rhizostomeae > Cassiopeidae > Cassiopea > Cassiopea andromeda. Next base: position 154,546 of record WIPJ01000043.1, read on the forward strand.
ATCCGCACTTGCCCGTGGTAAATACTATCTGTCATGTTTATTCTTTGTGTTATCCAGTACTGCTGTGGAATAAGATCCCTGGGTAACCGAGGCTTTTTCCATGGTTGACTTTGGTGGCCATCGATTTTGTCTCCCCCCGCTGTTTTCCGTGAACGATTTGACACATGATTCGCCCCGGCCTTCGAATTATCTGAATTATCATTCAGCGAAAATACTGTCCCTAGAACTGCTGATGTTATCAGCAAAACAACAAAAGTTGCAGCCAAACATATCACTTTTCTTTTCGAGCAGAAAATCTTACCCGATGATTGCTCCTGTCTATTGTCATATGGAAGTTTATACTCGCCACGTCTATCATTTCGGTTCAATTCCATCACTTCGGTGATAAAATCAGACGTTCTTAAATTTTTTAAGAACCACTTCCTTGCAAACACTAATATCGATGTGGGAAGAATCGATTCGATAGCTTCTACTTACGAAGTCCTTGTAGATCTCTCGTATTCTGGTATGAAAATCTTTTTCTAGGAATGATGTGTGGCAACCTTTGATAGCCAATAATGTGAGAAGATGATTTCTCTCAAGCTCCGTTGACCACCAGATAAAAGCTACGAATTTCACAAGGCATTGTATCGGTCTTTCTAAATATTTTCTCTCCTCCAAGAACCACGTATCATTTGACACTTGCTCGCTTGAGGGGTAAATCCTTTTTTGGCTGTGATCTGCAAATGCCTCTTTTGTTAAATGAATATAACCTGGTTCCTGTCCTCATCGTTGAAGTATCAGCATGTGTCATTTCGGAACCAGTCTGCTTCCGGTCAAGCCGTGTCGCCTCTCATAGCTCAACTGGAGATGTGTTTTGGTCTGGGAACATCACATAATCACCAAATCATCACCGCATATGTCACGTATAATGATCATACTTTATTGTTTTGTCGACAGTCTACATGGGCATGATGGCGAGACTTTGGGTGGATAAAACAGGGTTGTACTAGGGAGCGCCAAGGGGCATACACAGAGGGTATTGCCCTGTCATCAGCAGCGTCGAAACTTATGGGGGTGAGTCACCCCCCCCCCTCACCTTGAAAATTCTCCATTTCACAGACCAAAAACAGTATTACAATGTATCTCTGCAGGGCAACGCACTGGACCAGGACCATTGGTGTACTACTGTTACTAGGAAAAAGGTCTCAGACATAAGATTTTTGCAGGGCAACCTCTGACACCCTCCCCCCAATATACCTTGCGGAGTTACATCCCTAGCCATCAGGGATTGCTGCTAGACCTTCTCCAATAGCAACATTTTTTAGTCATAGTTTCTAGCACGTCATAGTGTAGCTCTAGAATGGACGCCGCTTGTGTTCATGCAATCAAAGGGATGCTAGATCTCATTGGCCAGATCCAACTTTACTCTGACATGCAAACAAGCTTTTTGACCCTTTGTATGGCTACTCCAACCACCATTGTTTAAACAAAGTAAATATTGCCAGTAGACTGTATATTGCCCGACTTGACTGTACTTCGTGACACTTGTATCAATGGCCTTAGACATGCCTAAAAACTCTAGAAAACAATCAGGTTTGGGTGAATATGAACTATACGATGATACTGATAATCTCTTTCGAAAGAAGGCGTGGATATTCGAGTTCTATCCTGTAAGTACCTCACGCACTTTTCATACCATATCTCTAGATGTCACTTGGCGGCAATATGAGTTCCTTTGCCTGAAGGATGTTTGTTGGTATATTGCGCGCTTAACAAATGGTGGGAATCTACAAACAGGCAAACTTCAAGTGTTTTTCACGTTCATCAGAAAGTCTTTACAGCTATTTGATACGATCTCCAATACGTTTAAGGTTGCTATCATGTTGACGGTCTCGATAAACACCAACAGCAACTTATAACGGCAAGATCTAGCTTTAAGAAAACGAAAACCAGACGGAGCCACTCAGTTAGTACGCACGCACCAAATTGGCGAAAATTCGACCCCTCCCTCTGGTACGCACCCCTATCCTTGCTAGGAATTCACCCCATAGTATACATAGTCTTATACATCTGACCTCCCCCCATAGCGGAAAAATTTTTAGCTATCCAATTAACTATTCCATAGAGAAAATTTTTTAAAACCATTTGAGAAATAGAGAACTGTTCACAGCAAATTCTTGATGAAAGGCAATGAATGTTGCGAAAACAATAAAATATGGTAGAAATACTTTCGACTAGGCATTTCAAATTTTAGTCAAGCAGCTGTAAAAAGAGTCCTTGTAAAATTCTCGAAAATTTTGGTAAAGATTGGCATTTTGATTCTCTTCTATTAAAATATCATTGATCATGTTCCTCGATTTCATTAATGTTCTCTATTTCTTTATCGTTTATGCAAAAATATGCCCTTTTAGTGTCTGTCCGATCATCTTAATTGGCTTGCACATAAATGAGCCGTCTTGACCTTCTTGCATATGAAAATACTGCAGAATACACGAAAAAGATACTTTTTATTTTGTGTACATATTTAGATGTTTAAATCCCCTCCCCCTTGTACGCATGCTTGCACTTTTGCTCGACCCCCTCCCTCCCTCCATTTGCACGTACGCACTAAATGAATGACCCAAGATTAGCCAGATCTCCCAGAATTGTGGTTACTGTTATCGTTCTCTTCCTTCGAAAAAAGAATATCTCCAGCAAATTGACCTTTTTCTGACAGCTCAATTTATTCCATCATTTTACAGTGTTGAACTTTATCCAGAGATTATTCAGCTGGCTTTTATTGCCATCTTTTCAGTGGTTGATAGCAATGCGAGAAAGCTATCATAGTTTGTAAAATTAGACAACCTTTGACTTTACAGTGAGTCAGCTGCAAATGAAGAGAAATTTATCATGTATTTGGTCATTCCTTAAGATAATTTCTTCGGAGTGTAATCAAGCAAATTGGCTTTCATTATCAACCAGTTTGTGATGCAAAAAAGGATGGCGCTACCGTGGACTTAGGAACTATAGCCCCCATGATCTTACTGAACCCCTGTCTGAACCCAAACTTCTATGCACTGTTGTCACTTTCATAATTTCTATCTTCCATGACCTTTTATCGATCTTTTTAGCCAATACGATAGGCACTGTCCGTTAGAATTCTTTGGCTCGACTCACTGTCGATACTTTGGCAGCAGAAGCCCCCCATTTCTTCTCTAGCGCCACCACTGGAGGCAAACAGTAATTTTCAAATTTTTCATTTCTACTAAAAATGCTACTTGCATCTTTTGGAGTCTTGCTTAACATCAAAGGTAATAAAAAATACATTCTATTGCCTTTGATAACATAACTTGCAATAGGGTCAGAGAATGTAGTTTTGGTGAAACAACTGGACAAGCGTTACTAGAACATCAAGTATTTTTGGAGATGTTCTCCACTGAATTCCAAAGGAGCTTCACGTTGAATCTGCAGGTAGCTTGGTGAAGGTCATAGAGTTTTTTGATATGCTTATTGCAATACACCAGTAGTTTTAACGTATACACTGTTGGGAAAAAACTGAAATTTGAAAATGTTGCCCTAGTCTCTTTATCACATTTTTTGACGTAATACAAGAGAAGGGACGAGGTTTTCTTGTTGCTTTGTGACATTTCGTGACAAAAAAGGAGGAAGGGCCTCAAACCTTCCAAAGCTTGAGCTTTGTATCTTTTGAATGACCCATTTTATTTCTCTTCAACTCATACATGGTCAACCTACCCTCGAAGAGTTTTGATCCGACCTGCGAAGATCTTTTTGTGCCCTCTCCTGTATATTGGTGAACTTTTGGAAGTTTTATGAAATTTGGGTTTTATGATAAGATGTTAGTCCAAGCCTAAGGACAACTGTATTATAGTGTGTCTTTTCAAGATTTTTACTACAGTATTTCCTGCAATATGGTTGAATTTCATTTGCTACCTCCAAAACGTCGTGATGAAGTACTTGAAAAATGTCCGCCGGTCTTTGGTCGAATACTAGGTCGACATTCTCACAATTTAAGGAAACTGCATATCATCTGAGAGCCCCAATGTTCCAAGATTATGATAAAGATGCTTTCGAAAAGATTTTACATACCAATATCTCGTAAGAACGCGTTCGCATGTGCATAATGGTTTGTCACCTGTCTTCCCTTGAACCTTGAGGTCCTGGGGCGATTTGCCCCCAGCCCCCCTCTCAGCGCCCCTGTATGTATTTATCATTTCGTAATTGGAACATGAATTCACTTATAGGAAGGTGCTGAAAAACAAGCGCAGTTAGAGCGAGCAATTAGGGAGAAAACAGCAGTAGAGAGGGAGCTGGAAAAGGTAATTACATTTTGTTTATGATTTGAAGCTTTCGATAAATTAGGATAATTTAGAGTTAGGAAAGATATTTGTCCACAAAGTGTCTTCCAATCAAGCAGGTCTAGTTCATGTAGACTATTTTGAAAGGTTTGAAAGGTACAACTACATTATTTCAAGAAATTCCCATTCACAAAAAGGTGCTTTAGAATTTGCTCGTGTTGATGTTGATAGTTGAAGATGATGATGATGATGATGATGATGATGATGGTGATGATGATGGTGATGATGATGATGATGATGATGATGATGATGATGGGGATGATGATGATGATGAT
>WIPJ01000047.1:0-11085 GCA_018155075.1 Cassiopea andromeda
AAGGTACTTTTTGCAAGCACTTGTTGGAATTTAAAGCATCAGCTGATAGCTTAACTCAATTGGAGCTTCCATTGAGGACTAATTTGCCTGGCAATTACAATTTGATATTTATAAGATCCAATTTTTATCTCCAAATGTTTTTTTAACAGTGAAATATATGATTTAATTCTATGTAGTATATGTTTTACAGCAGTTCTGAAAACACCAATCTGTGATTTAGAAGGGTACTTAAGTCAATAAAAATGGTGTTAAAGTCTATCTTCAATGTAAAAGTGAAATCATGCACTTTACATTATACTTGTAGGAGATGTATGTCAACTTTAAGTATCTGAAAATGGGTACTTTCCATAGAATGTTTCAAAACAGCAGGGTTAAGAAAATTTTTGAGATCCCCTCTTATGTGTTTTCCTTTCATTCCAAAAAGGCAGGACTACCTTTTTCATCCTAGCTTCGCCACTGATTATGCAATGTAGAACCATTGGTTCTGATAAATCTTTTTCAGCACAAAAGTGTTTGATTTTTCCCATCAATCCTTCAAAATTAAATTATGTTCTCTTGCTCCTTAAAAGGGCCTGAAACCAATCTGAAATCGTGTGCAGAGAGCAGGTAACTTTCGGGATCATATTTCATATTGCTGGGGAATGATCCTGAGAATGGTAATTCCCCATGCTCAAAGCACATTTTTGTGTTATTATTTCAGTTACATGGACTTTGTGAAATACGTCATGAAATACCTCTGGTAACTGGTTATATGTCTTATAAATCAGGGGGGTCTAGCGCTGTGGCAGAGTTGAGTAGACAAACACGCAGCTTTTTGCATTTATTTTTATAATCGAAAACCAACTAACGTACACATGATGATTCTACTATTTATACATATACACAAACAATAGAAACAACAGAAGATTGACAGGTAACGAAAGAGAGGCTAACTAATAATACCTTATAAGGTAGTGGATAGCAGTCCTATTACAGTCCACCCCTCGTTGACAAAAAAAATTAGAAACTTGTTTATAAGTTTTTTTTGTAACGACATAAAACGATAATAACAGAAACTACAAGATTTACGGCGAATGATGAAATTGTCCATTTACTACCAACCAATGATGAAATGAAAATTATGAACGACATATACGTGAAAAAATCTCTTGATTGAGGGATATGATATAAGTATCCCCATTTAAACCCCTTTCTATTTGGAGGTATGGACACGACTTAACAAGACCCTTAAGACGACCATGGCATGCGAGTATTGCGCGAGTGGCGGGGAAATGCTAGTAAACAAATTTACATGCTTGTGACGACACGGCCGATTTGTTATTCAACATTTCAAAATTTCTAATTCCGAACTCGAAAGCAACAGAGACTAAATCTGCGTTTGGATTATCGTGACCTTGATCTACGTTAGGCTCTGTCTGGTTCAACAAGTATTTCGTCCTGAGGCCGCAAGTCTTCTGCAGTGTGCTCAGGGGCAACGACTACTTTTTCTATGTTGACAGGGCGTTGCAGATGTTCTTGCAACTGAGGACTGGCATCTGCTGCAGGGAGGTCCACTGCGGTGGTGAAGCAAGGTGCAACTGAAGTCTGCTTGTGCAAGGAAGGAGGTACAGCTGTAGCATTGAGAGGATTTTGTGTAGATCAGGCGAGATTTAAATAAGTAAGGGAGTTACCCAAAGGCTGAAGCTCGATACTAGGGTGTGGGATGAAGAGATCAAAGCCAAGCAGAGTATCGAGACAAGTAGAAACCTGCGAAGAAGGGGGTAACAAGAACATTTGCTTTTGGATGTGAAAGTGGCAAAGATGCGCAACTCAATGCATCTGGCACAACATTGTTTTTACCAGGGCGGTGCTCAATGGAGAAATCAAATTCTGCCAAAGAGAGGCACCACCTAGCAAGTTTTCGAATTCTGAGGGGCAATTGAGGCTAACAACTTGAGATTAGCGTGGTCTGTGATTACTTTAAACTTATGGCCTATGAGGTAATGGCGACATTGCTCGAGAGCCCATTTGACGGCAAAACGTTCTTGGTGTGCTGTAGACCAATGTGATTCGGTGGGTGTAAATGCTTTTGAAGCAAAATGAACAGGCCGAAGGGTGCCGTTATGTTTCTGTGCCAGCATTACACCACATCCTGCTTTGCTAGCATCGGTGTGAACTTGAAAATCGCCATCCCAATCTGGGTGGTACAAAATGATATCCTTAGAAAGTAGGGAAGATTTGAGATCTTGAAATTCAGTTTCATGTTGATCTGACCACGGAAACGAGGCTTTTTGACTGAGTAAAGAGCGTAAATGTGTGGATCGTTGGGACATATTTCTGATGTATTCGCGAAAATAGCCAATCATTCCTAGAAATCGTTTAACACTAGCAACATTGTGAAGCCTGGGAAATGATGAGATGGACTCAGAACCATTTTCAGTAGGAATACGACCATCAGGTGTGATTCGATGGCCTAAAATTTGGAGAATTGTGGAGAAAAATGAACACTTAGAAGGCTTAACCTGAACTCCAATCTTAGAAGCACGTTCGAACATTTGCTGGTAGTGGCCTAGGGCTTCCTCGTACGATGTTGACCACGTGGCATAGTCGTCGATGTAGATAATAAGCCATTTATGCAAAAGGTCAGCAAACACTGTGTTCAAGATGCGTTGAAAAGTCTGAGGTGCTGTTTCTAACCCAAAAGGCATTCTGAGATTTTCCCAAAGACCTAAATGTGTACAAAAGGCAGTCTTTTCTCTATGCTTAGGATTAACTAGTACTTGCCAGTAAGCACTAGCTAGATCCAGTTTACCAAAGATTTTACTTCCACTGAGGGCATCCAAAATATTGGAGACATTAGGGATGGGGTATCCATCTCCCAAGGTAATAGCATTAAGAGCCCTATAATCAACCACAAAACGAGGGGGCTGAGGTTTCCCTTTTTCTGGGGGCTTACGTACCAACATACAAGGAGAGCCCCAAGGGGAATGGCTGGGTTGAATGATCTTGAGCTTCACCATGCGCTTAAGCTCCTCCTTAATGCCTGCCAGTTCTGTGAGACTCTTGCGATAAGGAAGACGATAAACAGGAGGCGCTTGTCCAGTAGCAATTTTGTGATAAAAGCCTTAGATTGTTGAAAGAGGCGAATTTGGCAAATGAAAGACATGAGAATATTTGCATAAGAGCTCTTTGAATTGGGCCAATATAGGACTTAGCACATGCCCAAAGGAAGGCGTGTCTGACTCTAAAGCAGTAAAAAGCGCGTTTTGAAAGGCTAAAGAATCAGGCTTAAGAGTTAATGTCTGTTGGCGGAAATGCGTGTGTATGATCGACAGTATTGTGCTCCAAAAACTCAGACAATAAGGAAGAGTTGATACCTGATGACTGCACGGAAACATGACTTGGCATTGCGACAATAGGCGCAGAGGTTAAAGTGCATCACGCTCACGAATACCTATTTGTAAAAACCAAATATCAGATAAATACTGTGCTGTATAGCTCACCGCATCTTGATACTTGACTCTGTCGGCTTCAGAAAAAGGGCGTATTGCTCCTAATGACAAATAAAAAGGCAGCGTTGCTGAGTCAGTATCCGAGTAAACTAAAATGTTATTGAGTAAGACAATATCCTGCGGGTCTGGAGAATGAATGGCAATATCGGTTTGAGAAGCCAAAGTAGCCATGCATGAATTGCTTATATAGGCTAGAGGTCGACTAGGCCGACATTTTGAAAACCCGGAATGGCTGGAAGGAAAAAACTGGGGCGACTTTTCACCAGGATAAGATACCCGTTTGAGAGACTGCAACTCTATGGGGCCACTTAGGGACTTAAGGCCTGGTGACAACTGACTGACCTCCAGCCATAAAGGTCCCGCTAATAGGGGGGATCCGATAAGAGAAGCGGCAACAATAAGGCAAACTGTGAAGATATTGAGCCCCCTATTCAATGAAAGGTGTTTATCTGAGTTACCAGGCTGGGGCATGGCGGTCAATAAACACGCAACATTGGCTGTGGAGCTACGGCATGGCTGATACCCGGGCAAGCTAGGAAAAGCTTCAATCGAATTGTTATCATAGCATTGAATCTCAAAATTCAAGGCTGGGGTGGCAAAAAATACACGCAAATCTTTAGAGTGAATACAAGCATCAGTCTTACGCAAATGATTCTGAACAAAGAGAATAGGCCAGGTTAAATTAGGAACAACAAGCATTGTGAATATAGCGGATTTACCCGTTTCCCAAACAATACGCACTTGTAAAACTGCAACTGCCCTGAGGGAAGATTTAGGCCCGGCGATCGAGACAGGGATAGGCTGCTCTAATTTAGTAAATTGGAGCGCAGGATTAAACTTAACTACGGTTTCCGCATGATTTTGGCTGACAAGGGAAACTGAATAGCAGCTATCCAAGGGCAAAGGGAGGGAAACCCCTGCCGACGTGACCTTAGCCCAAAGAATGTTTTTGTCCGCAAGATCTAAGGCCGAAAATGATGCATTTACAGGTAGAGAAGTGATAGCAGGCATGCTAAAAAGAGGATCTTGCGTCATAGTTGCATTAGAAACCAAGGCTGGGGAGGGCTGGGGCAGTTGCCGTTGTACTTCTTTCTCATTGCTTGTTGCCAAGCTTGGCTTAACGATTGAAAAGAATCATGCACAACAGATTTAACAGAATTAAGTAAAGATTCTTGACTGTCGGGACCCTTGGGTACTACATAATTTGCTTGCACTCTATTGGAGTGGGGTGAGTTATGTGTGGAAGGGTGTTGACCCTGGGGCGAAAATTGAGAAGAGGAGGCCTTATGATGAATATGTGCCTTACAAGCTACTTTAAAGCAAATAGAGCATTTGTGAATATAGCCCCGGGAATATTGATAGTTAGGCAACTCACAAGTAGCTATATTAAATTTATTATAAAAGTGACATATCCGTGTACCTGTGCGATTGTCCTTGTATTTAGAAAGATCATGATCTACCTTGAGTTCCTGGGCTTTGGGTCGGCTACGTTTGGATAATAAGCATGGAGCAGGTTGAGCTGCCAAGGCTGCGTGAGGTGACCAGGATTTTTCACCCTCTTGTACTTGCTGAGAGTCGACAGATTCGAACCTTTTGGAAGCCTCGATCACAGCTGTCAAAGATGAGAAAGTTGAATCTCTACTGAGCAAGTTTTTACTGAAGGTTGGTTTAATGTTTCCGTATGTGTTAGATAGAAACATTTAAATGAAAAACAACCTTCTTGCAACATAACATAACACGACTTCATAGCGCAATGTATTTTTACAGAATATAGGGAATGCCACACTGTCCAGCGTCCTGGGCACTAGTCCCTGAATACTACATCATTCCGCTTTTCCTAAAACAAGTGTCTCAGCGAAAGATGTCTGACGGTATTGGTACTCCTAGACGATCAGGTTCTCTACGCAGTCTATCCGAACGACGTACAACAAGTCTTTGTCTTTCTTCGATATTGTTTGTCCGTTTTGCACCATTAAAATCATCATCATCATCATCATCATCATCATCATCATCATCATCATCATCATCATCATCATCATCATCATCATCATCATCATCATCATCATCACTCTCTTTACGCTTATCTGCTTCTCTTGCATTGTATAAGTTCGGAGATTTTAGAATACGCTTGAAGTATAATATGTTGCGAGATATTTTACGTTTATCCCTATCATCAGCTGTGATATGTGATTTATGTCGATGCATGACAATTAATGGCTTCTCATTAAAACAAGGGGTCAGCTTGTTCTGCTTATCTTGTTTGATAAGAACATAGTCTCCCACTTTAATATCACAATGTTTAGCGTGTCGCCTACTGTCAGCATAAACTTTATTGCAATCTTTTCGTAGCTGCTCATTTTCTACTGCTTCTTTAAGCCGATTGATTGATTTCTTCTTTACTAACGTTGGTAACTTTCCCTTAACTACACAATTAAAAAGTAGTTCTGAGGGGACGATTTTGGTTGTAGCGTGAGGAGTTGTGCGGTACTTTAGGAGCAATCGACTAAATTCCTGCTGCCATTTTCTCCCTTCAACTGTTGCTGTTGTAAAAGCACGCCCTAGATGTTGGTTGAAACGCTCTACTTCGACATTGCCTTGTGGCCACTTAGGAGTCGCAGTATCGTAACTAATGCCTAAAGTACGAAGATAACGACGATACACCTCACCATTGAAAGGTGGACCATTGTCTGTGGTGATGGAAAGAGGAATACCGTGAGTAGCGAAAATTTTGTCGAAGTTCGGAAGTACGACAGACGCTTTTGTTGAACGAGCAATTTCAATCTCCGGATATCGCGAATAGCGATCAATGAGAACTAATAGGTACTCTCCCGTGGGGAGTGGACCATAAAAATCTACATGAAACTTCTGCCATGGTCCATCTGGCATAGGGGTCATCTGCAAAGGTTCCGGGGGGTTGGGTTGACCTGTGGCTTGACATGGTATACAACAATCAATATTCTCTTTGACTACTTTATCTATTCCTGGGAACCATACCTTCTTGAGGAGAAGTGCCTTTGTCTTTACTAGACCTTGGTGGGTCTCATGTGCAATGTCTATCGCTTGCTGTTGTAATGATTCCGGTACAGCGATCCGCGAACCACGAAGAACAATGTTCTGTGGAGCAACAATCAGTTTGTTCTTTATAGCTTTGAACGACAAGATCGCAGTCCCACTTATTATGACGGATTGCTGCACGCAGGCTTTGCATTGTTTTATCTGTATCAGTGGCTTTTTGAATATCAATGATTGTCATAGCTTTTGGGACAGCTGATAAGGCCAATAGACTAACGTATTCATCAGCCATGACTGCCTGTCTCGAGATGCTTTCTGAAGATGGATGACGTCACAGGAAGTCAGCAGGGTTGTCTTTCCCTGGCTTATACACGACCGAAAATGAGTAGGTTTGAAGGCGAAGTGCCCATCTTTCAATGTGGGCTGATGGCTTAGGATTAACGTTACCGTAGGTGATCTCAAGTGGTTTGTGATCCGTTATTAAAGTGAAAGGAAAACCATATATGTATAAATGGAAATGCTTGATATCCCAAACAATCCTAAGTGCTTCATTTTCAGTTTGTGAGTAGCATTGCTCAACGGGGGTAAGGGCATGACTGGCATAGGCAACGATTTTCGAGGTGTCTTCATTTGTCCCTTTCTGAGTCAAGATGGCAGATATGCCAACAGGACTAACATCCACAGTTATGAACGTATCTCTTGTTGTGTCAAAGTAGGACATAACTTGACTGCGTGTTAATGCTCTTTTCAGTTGATCAAAGGCAGTCTGATGACTTGCGGTCCACGTGAAGCGAACAGTTTTCTTTGTAAGAACTCGCAATGGCTCCAAAATTGTCGCGTAATTCGGAATATACCTGCTACTGTAGTTAGCTATACCAAGAAAACTCCCAACTTCATGGATGCTGGTGGGAACTGAAGCATTTTGAAGATCAAGAATGCGAGCTGGGTCTAGTGTCGTCCCTTCAGCTGTAAAAACTTGACCGAAAAACGACAAGGATTCCGCCAAAAGCTTACATTTTGAGGCATTCAAAGTTAAGCCATGATTTGCAAGACGTTTGAAGCAGTCAGAGAGTGCTTGGTCATGATCTTCTCGGGTCTTTGCAAAAATGATTATATCATCTGCTAAATTGTGAACACCATCCAATCCCTGTAACACTGTCTGTAGTGTATGCTGGAAAAGTTCTGCGGCAGCGTTCGTTCCATAGTTGAGCCTTTTATATCGATATAACCCGACATGAGTGCTAAATGTGGTTATATATCTGCTGCGTTCATCTAGCTCTCACTGATGATAGGCTTGTGATAAATCTAGCTTGGAGAAAAACTTGTATCCACTTAACACTTGGCTAACATTAGCAACTGTAGGAATTAAATAACGAGCCCTTTGTATAGCACAATTAGCTTTCCTCATATCAATGCATAATCTTACTGTGCCGTCTTTCTTTGGAACCGCGACGATTGCGCTTATCCAAGGGGTCGCTTGGGTGGGTGGTACATTTTCAATGATGTCATCTGCTACAAGCTGATGAATGGCATGCTTAACCTTCTCCCTTATATGATACGGTATGCGTCTTTGCGCCTCCGCAGTTGGCTGAACCATTTCATCAATATTGAGAGTAATCTGCTGATTTTACAGTTTACCTAGGCCATTGAATACATTGCTGTGCTTGTTTAGAATGCCTGATAATATTTTGTCACTTGTTTGCGGTAAATTAGACATATTTGTTGCCGCCAATTTGCAGATATTAAGACATATTAGCCCTAACTCTTGTGCTGTTTGTGTGCTCAGCAAGTTGCCACTGTTGCTGTTGTTAACCACAAAGAAAGTTGCGACAGCATAGCGTTTCGTTGTTTCAACCACTGCTTGGAATTTTCCCTTGAACGTAACAGGTTTTGATGAATTGTAGGGAAACGCCTTTGCACGAGCTTCAAGTAAATGTGCATCTTTCATACGCAAAAACGTTTCTTGGTCAATGACGTTTATGCTAGCCCTTAAATCGACAAGAACATCAAAGGAATATCCTAAGACCTTGATGGTAGCATGAGGAAGTGGATTTTTGCTGCCACGAACGGGATAGAGGTACTCATCATCAGTATCAGACTGAGAGGGGACAAACTGTTTTACTTGGGTGCGTTGTCTCAAACGTGAGAAAGTTTGAGTGCGCGATTGCCCGGATTTGCGACCTTTTCTTGGTTTTCCATGGCAAAATTTTGCGAAATGATTCATTTTCCTGCAATTTTGACACTCTTTTCCTTTTGCAGGGCAGGCATTGACGTGAGGAGTAAGGCCACCACAATTTTGGCAACTTTTAGCCTTCGTGGAGAGTTTTGACATCTGTTCTTTATCCTCTATTTCAGCAGATTGAAATTTGCTAATTTTATCTCTCCTACAATCAAGAAGCATGGCTTTAAGATCATAACTAGGGTCACGTAAGGCTTGTTTACGAATACGGGTCGACGTGCCCCCTACTATAATCTGCTCTTATATCTTATACCTATTATAATCAGTTGTTGAATTCACATGGCTCTGCCAATGCTCTGAAACGCGCATGGTATTGATCTAGAGTTTCATCTTTTTGCTGAAAGGCTTTACGAAAAACATAAACATCATACCTGACATTTTTCTGCGGTTGAAAATGCTGTGTAAGTTTGTCCTTCGCTGTGTCGAAGTCATTTGCTTCACCTGTATCGGATAGCTGAGCAAAGATGTCACGAATCCTTGAGCCAGCCTGGTAGAGGAGAAAAGCGTTTTTACGTGCATTATTGGTAATGCCAGATGCTGCGATGAACACTTCGAAGCCCATGAGCCATTTTCGCCATCGAGTAGCAAGACTTGCTCCTACTTCGACATCAGGGTTGAACTCGGGCACAGGATGCAGCGAAATGCTGGACATGGTGCCAAATATTACGAAGCAGTGGAATTAATCCTCGTCGCCAGTTTAATGTTTCCGTATATGTTAGATAGAAACATTCAAATGAAAAACAGCCTTCTTGCAACATAACATAACACGACTTCCTAGCTCAATGTATTTTTACAGAATATAAAGAATGTCACACTGTCCAGCGTCCTGGGCACTAGTCCCTGAATACTACAGTTGGCTTTAACTTTAGCATAAACGCGTGGATCAACTCCATGTTTCCACCGGAGCGATGAATTCCAGGAATAAGTTTCTCTAAACTGTGTTGTATTTCCAGGAAAGGGTGGGCAAAATCAGCTACTGATTCCATCTGTTGTTGTGTCATGGAATAATACGTTGAAAGAAGCTGGCGAATCTGCTGTTCCTTTGGAATACCCCGTTGGGTAGTGAGGCGGGTGAGGCACTTGTCATAAAACTCCAGATACTCATCATGGGATGTTTTTCATTGAGTTTGGAAGCATGAGTGATCTCAAAATTGAAGATTATGTCGAAGGCCCGCGCATCCTTGCGACATTGCTGTTTGAAGCAGGTGAACCAAAATTTGGCCGAAACACCTGAAGAGGCCAGAACATTTGTTAACTGCTCTGCAAACCGGTCGAGATTTTCCCGTCCTGTGAACTCCGGCAATGTTAATTGCGGTAGGCGAAGGGGAGAGTTTGTGGAACTCTTCGTACGGACGGTATTTGATAAAATCTAAACGGCAGCGGACAAATCCTGGATTTGTTGCTGGGTTTTTGAATAAGCGTCTTTAGAAGCAGTTTGCTGGTCTTTGACGACGTCAGTAAGGCCTTTAATAAGACCTACAACGTCTTCCGCCATGGATCGTAGAGCCTTGAAGGCATACGGGTCCTACACCAATTCTTGTGGCAGAGTTGAGTCGACAAACACGCAGCTCTTTGCATTTATTTTTATAATCGAAAACCAACTAACTTACACATGACGATTCTACTATTTATACATATACACAAACAATAGAAACAACAGAAGATTGACAGGTAACGAAAGAGAGGCTAACTAATAATATCTTATAAGGTAGTGGATAGCAGTCCTATTACAGCGCTGGACTTTGGGGGCCCATCTGATTCATGTTAGTGTCTTTTTTATGTTGGAAGTTTCTTAAAAATATTGTTTGCTATAGGAAATGTTGCCATTTGGGAGGGAACCATGACCTCCAGCCTTCCTTGGATCCACCCCTGCTTATAATGAAGCATGAGGTATTAGCAGCAATTCATTTATAACTCTGGGTTAGAGCATTGGTTATGGTTAGGGTTATAATTAAAACTGGAATTTATAATTATATGAGTACCTCTTTTTCATGGCTTAATGTTAACATGTGTTATGGTGTAATATTTACGTCCTCAACATGTGTAGTTTATTTTGACTATCTTCACTAGCCCCAAAGCAAACAGTCGCAGAATTCCTTGGTTTGACGACGCCTACTAACAAGCCACGCCCTTTATTATTATTATTATTATTATTATTATTATTATTATTATTTCAATTCTTTAAAGACGGTGGCCCATTCAGCTAAGCTGGTTTACAAGGGGCCGTCTATTTACAAAGTAAATGATAAAATCTTACAAGAAAAAAAAAAGTACATGTTTTTAAAAAGGTCTAAACTAAAAAGTGTATGTAACTAGAGATATAAAACAACTATTTACAAATAA
>WIPJ01000047.1:21136-38141 GCA_018155075.1 Cassiopea andromeda
GGAGAAACTTGTCCCAGTCGCAGACCCTTGCACAAAGTTGAAAGAACAATGGAAATGAAAACAACAAAACAAATCATGGTACATAATGTGAAAAGGGCCCCTAACTACTGGGGCAAAATTAGAATTTTTTGCTTCACTACTGGGCCAGATGAAGGGCCTACTGGGGCAGAAACCCCACTAGTTGCAATGTTAAAAGAGGCCCTGGGTGTGGGGGTGCGACACCCGCCACAGACTGAAATTCCTGAAATTACTCGACAGATTTGAGATTTTCAGGAGTCTACTCGGCAAATAAAACACTCGTCCCACCGTCTGTTTTGTGTGGTCAACATCAAAGCCAAAGTGGTTAGAGAAAGACACTGGTGCGCTACTTTTCCTTTTCGACACACAGGCACACATTGGCAGTTTTCTTCGCAAATTGATGAAGGAATAGCATTCTGCAGCTAAAAGCTAGTAGCCAGGACGCCGGGCGCAGAGCTTCTTGGAGTACCAGAATTTGGCTCAGTCAGTCCATCACTTTTGCCTTTGCCTGAGTAGACTCTCATGATAAGATTTATTTCTTAAATATCAAAGTTTTGAGTGTTTCAAACTCGTGCAACACAGATTGGAAGGTAGGATGGTATTTTCCGCCCGAGAATGGAGGTCAACCATATCAATAAATTTTCCTACCGCGCAGAAGGGGTGTTATGATTTGAATTAAATTGCTAAGTCATGTGAGATGGCGCATGTGCATAGATGAGACAGGAGTTACGAGGAGTTAATGAGAACATAATTGAGAAGGAAGAGCTTCGAAAACACGAGGTGAGAGGAGACATTTTCAGAGAGAAGAAATTAAGATTGAACATTGCTCTTCGAGGAAGCATTTCTCACTTGAGAACACTTGGACTTATTATGCGTATATGTTGTTGCTGTAATTTGTTTTTCTTTGTCGATATATACTTCAAAAACTTCAAAGCGCGAAGTTATTCAGTGAAATCTCGATTCCTAAAGACACTTAAATTAAATCGATAATCTCGGGGTAATATGAGCAATGTTTTCTGAACAGGGGAAGTTTCTCACGTTCCAGAGAGAGTGATTTAAAAATATTTATCTGGCGACAAAATCCCAGACGTACAAGTCTATCTGGACGAAGTGGATACCAATAGAGTTTCTCATCATTTTCACATTTGCCTGACTAGACTCGCTAACAATAAGATTTCTGCTTTCAAGATCAAAGTTTTGTCTTCCATATTTGTGTAAAATTGATTGGATGTTGGGGTTATACTTTCCATCCCAAAATAAAGATTAATGATGAAAACATGTTTTCCTACTGTCATCTGCTCCCAGATCGCATTTATTTTTCGGCAGGATAGACACAAAAAAATAACTCAAATATGTTTGCTCCCTCTCGCATATGTACTTTTACCACACTACTGAGGTCTTTCACAAGCACCTACAGTACAACAACTTCTTCTAATCTCTTAGGGGTGTATCATATATATAATCGGAATACTGATGCGGGATGTGTCAGTAATTTTGCCTTACTTAGAGAAATCGTTACTCAGCATAAAAAATGTGTAAACATGTATGACGCAAGGTTAGATAATCCGTAATCCCCAAAACCATAGAATGGAATGCAGTGAAATGCACAGTCATTATTACGGGCTTCTTTGTATCCTATTAGAGCTTATTTAAAATTCGGAATGGCAATATGTTGCCAGATACTCCTTGGCCTAATTATATTCTTAAATAGAGATTACCAAACGAACTATAGAGCGTAAGATAAACATTTATAGCTTGGCGCACGGTGAATTACTATTTGCGCGAAGTAGTGCACTGCTCGTATTCCTCCCGTTACTTTGAACTTACAATCAGCATTATTACACAACTACGCAGAAGGGCATTTCTTGGCTTTCTAGAGAGAGTCATCTGAAAACTTTTTCTGGGGAAGTCCTCAGACCCCCAAGTGTCTCTCAAAGAAGTTGATACCTTGGTAAGTGAAAAGTGCTTCTCTATCGATGACCTAAATTTCAAAAGCAGTTGGTTTCTTTATACCAACTGGAGGTCTAGACTCCTGCCCTTTTCAACGTAGGAATGAAAGCGCCTTTTTTGCAGAGCCTTCTCTTTTCGAAAAGGACATTTTCCTAACATGAAAAAGGCTTGGTCGAAAAAATTTTCTGGGGGCTTCTCCTCCGGCCCCCCGTTTTCCCTTTCCTACCGTGATAAGAAATGCCAATAAAAACCATTTCCTTTCAGAGGCATTGATATCAGTAAACCTCCTACAGTATTTCCTGTACTTACGAATCTGAAAAAAGTATTCGAAGGCCATTTCTTCTTCAATAATCTTTAGCGTTAATTCGACTCCTCCCCTCAAAAATTGCTAGTTGTGCGTCATATAATTTAAAAATTGGCTTAAGAACAGCTTTGGTTTAAAAAATTTGAGTTCACATTCCTTACTTAGCAGTTGGAGACGTGAAACCCCCTTCAAGAATTTTTTCTAGCACTGCCCCTGCGTATCACCTTCAAACAACATTAGTAAGTTTCCAATTCACTACGTAGCTTGGTACGGCTACGTTTGGGGACCTGGACTCTAGCGCGGCCTGTTCATGTGGGGATCCTCCCACTGTACTACGCCATTCCACTACGCTGAGAGGCAACGATCGACGTACTGTTGACTACGTAGGGCATTGAAGGGTAAGGATCAATTTCCTTAACAAGTTCTAGGTTGATTTGACATTGATTTTGTTAAATGTTACTTTACTTGCTGCTCTATGTTTTTGTTTGTTCTATTTGCTCTCGAATTGGTTTAGTTTTAGATTGAGTGAACAAGCACCTAAGATGGAAGTCCAGCAGAGAAGCACACCATGTATCAAAACTCTAATAATCCAAATTCAATGTTCGTATCAAAAGACTGAAATATTTAGCCTTTTTCCTTGTATCATTCATTCGCATATTTCCTGTAAAATCCTCATAGTTGCCATCACTGCTGGGAAACTCGTATATAAAATCGTAGTATAGTATTCGCATAGCGTCAGAAACGATAAAATCCTATTAGATGGACATGAAATGAAAAATGCACCGTTAGTAGACCTCTAAACATCCCTAGGAAGATTGCAGTAGCTTCACCATAATCCTACTTAAGCTCTTCTTCACCAGAAAAATCTGTGTTGCACAACCTTCGAAATTGATCCGCCATACTGTTTACATTTAGATTTTGATGACCGCCCTAGTGCTTAGGCCTCCAAACGTAGCCGTAGTATCTCACGTAGTGTATCGGAAACTCTCTATTGTTGTACTGGGGAGGGGATGTAGCAGCTCGTCCACAGCAGCGTTTTCAACCTCCTCCAAGCAACGGAACGATTTCTGCGTAGGACAAGTCTTGCCGCACACCATTAGCCAAAGATGTTGCAAAATGACACGGGCCAATCAACTACCTGTTGGCAAATGGCAGAATATTACATTTAGGCCAGTAGAAGCTGAACTACATTGGGGCGGGAGGCACAGATGTAGAAGGACAATAAAGAGTTTTTAAAGTGCATTATATCGCAAATATGGATGAAACAGTACGAATAGGCAGTCACTTTTAATAGGTATTGTGTGGGAAAATGGAGGCCCGGGGGCTTGCCCCTAGGAATTTCTTTTGAGGTAACGTCCTATAAAACGTCTTAAAATACCTCCTTGCTCCTTGTAGAATATACTGTATAATAGAATATGCTGTATAATAGAATATAATGTATGATATAATATAATGTATGATATAATATAATATATTTCATCATTAATTTTCATGCTAAGAAAGAGAACCCAGCTTCATTCCTCAAACTGGTTTCATTAGCCATATATCTGCGTTGTGATACCTCCAGAATTGGTAAAATTCAATACTGAAATAATTAAAATTATAGTTTTGAGAAATTCTTTATACAACATAGATGACTTATTTCGGGGGGGGGGAATGTCACCCTCTCCGTCTTAGTGTAAATTGGCGTGATTACTCAACATTGACATGATGTTTCTAGAAAATGATTAATAAAAGTTAATTTTAAAAAAGTAGTATTAGATAACTTCTTGCGGCACACTTGACTACCTCTCACAGCACACTAGTGTGCCG
Source organism: Cassiopea andromeda (assembly GCA_018155075.1). Lineage (NCBI taxonomy): Eukaryota > Metazoa > Cnidaria > Scyphozoa > Rhizostomeae > Cassiopeidae > Cassiopea > Cassiopea andromeda. The sequence continues at coordinate 25,221 of WIPJ01000047.1, forward strand.
CGGTACAGACGGTTGAAAATCACTGGTCTACAGCATAAATCACAGGAAGTGTTCTAAGACTTTTGGCAGACATTGTCTAATTATTTTTTCTCAAACTGTTAGATAGGAACGCACTAAATTGTCCTAGCATAGGGTAATTGAAGGTGCTGATTTTAAATCCAATAACGAAGTCTCATTTTTAACACCTTGCTGTGATAGTGCGAGAGGGTTCCATAGACTCCTTTTCTCTGCTAAATTTTGTGATGATTATGATGTCATTTTTTCTCATTGATGGTTTGTAAATTAAGGAAGTCAATTCATAAGTGACACAGCCAGTTAACTTGTCTAGCAAAATATGAAACCAAAAAGGCCACAGACTACACCTCTTTGCACATTTCCATGCGAAAACATGTGTATAAGCAACAGGCTAAATATGCATGTAATGGACTTCCGAATTACTGTGCAAAAGACTGTCTATTATCACCCTGGCTTATCAAAGCAAAAAATGGATCTTATCGTGTAAAGTATTGTCGATTGCATCATGCACTAGTAAAGAATGAAGCTACTTGGAAAGGGGTTTCTTTTTCCAACTTAGTAGTTAGAACAAACATATGAGTTATATACTATCATATACATTACATATATTTATATATATAGTTATATGACTGTTATGTTCACTATGAAAAATGGTTTTTTGCTTCCATTATTTTTTCAAAAATATACTCCTGTTGCACAGGTTATCTAATACTTGGATAGAGCACGAGCACTGGTATGCGAAGGTATATATTGCCTCTTCTTAGTATCATTTTAGTTAAGTGTAGTAAAATTAGAAGAATCATTCAGTTGAGAATCAGAGCTGAAACAATAAGGACGTGTTTCTCTACGTCGCATTCTACATTACAAATTCATGACAGGAGACGTATTTCCAGTGCCATGGCTTCTTCATTTGTGCCTGACCGCTTTGATAGTGGTGACTTCGACCACTGGTTTCGCCAATTCGACTGATGTGCTATTGCAAATGGGTGGAATAACGCAGCCCGACTCATTAAATTGCCTGCATTTCTCCAAGGGCCTGCTGCCACGTTCTACGAATCCCTTCCAGCGGACTCCAAAGACACCTATGCACACCTTACAGAAAGTTTGCGTAAGTGCTTCAAGCCCGATGTTAATCGTGAACTTTACTACGAGAACTTTTATTCTCAAGCCTTGCGTCCTTCTGAGAATCCTTCTCTCTTTTTATGGCGCCGTCAGGAACTTTTACGCACAACGGAGCCGTACTTAAGCGATGGTGCTTTTAACGCCCTCCTTCGACGCCAATTTATTTTATTTTTTTTCAAACTTTCATATGAATAAATTTACTACATACAATAATACACCTCTCATATAATGGTAGTGTACCATTGGCTAGTTTGTACTATACATGAAAAGTAACCAAAATAATAATGATAATAAACATACAACATAACTCAAAAGTAAAATAATAAGAAAAGGAATTAAATGTTCAGAAGTTCTGGGTTGTTCCATGGTTTATTTCTTTGGCAAAAGATGAAGTATGAGTTCCTAATGGCAATGTTGATGGTCTTCATAATAATTCTTTTCTGAACAAGTTTGTCAAAGCTTAGATCCTGAAGCAACGATAGAAAGGAATCACATGAAGAGCCCATGACACCAAGAGCACCCATGGAGAGATTAATAAAAGTAACTTTGTTATAGGTAGAGGACAGGTCATTGATAAGTCTGTTGTACTTATTGGCTTTCCTTGTACTATTTACTTGCATATTGGTCTCGAAGCCTAGTGTAAGTTCTAGAAGGTATAGTACGTTATTCCCCGTGACTAAAAGAAGGTCAGGACGAAGGGAGTCGCCGGTAATCAAACATGGAGAAGTAAAAGAAGGCAAATCAGCATAGATTTTGCATGGGCTAAGAGATGAAAATGTATTAGCAAGGTAGAGAAGGACAGAGTTATGGCGCCAAGTGTATCTCCCCTCCTCAAGGTAGCATTTACAACTAGATATCACGTGTTGCAACGTTTCTGATTGAAGGCAGAATGAACATGCTGACGATTGAGAAATGGACCATTTGCAAAGGTTTTTTTGAGTTGGAAGAGTGTTGTTGAGATATTTTATGGAGAAGTTTGAAAATATTTCTCGGCATATTTTGTTGAACAGTTGACCAAAAGCGTGAAGTTATCTGACATGAAAATTTCAGAATAGTGCTGTCAAGCTTTGTCTCAGCTATAGTTATTTTATCTAGATTATTGCATACAACAGTTTTCAGGCTCTCAAATTTGTTTCGTATAGAATTAATATTCAGATAACTAACAATAAGATTCTTTTTGTTTTTTGCACGGAAATCTCTAAGTTTATTGAAAGTGTCATTAGGTGTTGGCCACATGTTACAGTGCGATTCGAGCATCCATGAGAACCTACATGTATATTATTGTGCTAAATGTCTACACCATTAAAGGGTGCTTCCACTGGGGTACTAACCTCACCTAAGTTGCTATGAAAAGTTTTTGCAACGTCTAGAACTATTTCATTGCTGTCTTCTGTTTCATCAGGTATACCATTATCAAAAAGTCATTCTTTCAAAATAGTAAGGAAATTATTAGCAATAATACTACCTCCGTACTTGTTGAGGTGTAGGAGGCTCCGGGTAGGGTGCTCTGTTTTGATGTTGTTGTGCTTCATATCTCTCATGTTTTCCTCATCACACATATCTTTCATTATGGTATTTGTTTTGATTCGTTTACTTTCAAGGTTGTCACCCCTTCGTACCAATCCAGAGGTTATCACATTAATATCTTTCACCTTTATCGAATGAGCCAAGGTTAGCAGCTTCGTTGCAATGTCCACTTCTGATTTATCAGAGCTCATATCATTTGTTCCACAATGCAAAATAATCGGTCATTCTTTTTTATTCTTCTACGTAGTCTCCAGGATGCAACATTATTTATTATGGAGTCTCCCAGGATGCAACATGGTGTTTCCTTGATCTCCATTCTGGAAGTTATTATTACAGTTTTTGTTGCTGTTGTTATTGCTGGTGTTGTTGCTATTGCTAGTGGTTTTACTGTTTTCGCTTTTGTTGCTTTTTTCAATGTTTTTGTCATTGATGTGTTCTTTAGCCAGCAGTGTATTATTTTGGCAATCTTTTAAAAAACTTGATTGTCCTTCCACCTTATTTGTTTTGTTTCGTTTTTTCTTTTGTCTGTAATTATCCTTCTTTCTTTTGTGCAATATAGATCGCACATATGGTGTATTAATGTCTTCAGATACAATCTACAGATTAACTGATTCGTTACTGTTTGTAGGGTTTCGTATATATTCTGAGTTGTTTGAGAATTTCTTAGCTACATTCTTGTGGGCCTTTGCTAGATACTGTTCGTATTTACGTTATCTTTCCTTCAGATAAGTTTTCCATTGGGACTGTATCATTTCATCAGATTTGTCATTGCTTCATTCTGGCTGAACGTATACATTATTTGGATCCATGTTGTGTTTCTGTAACTGCATAATACGCTGAACTGCAGGACAACCGATATTGGATACAGAACTATCAGGACCTCCCATGGGCTTTTCGCATTTCTATGTTCTCTCAGCTTAAGGTTTTAAATTTTGAGTAAATAATTATTTTCCAACAGCTTTTCTTTCTTTTTCGTTCTTTATGCGTGGTCTTCCACGGGATTTGAGACTAAAAGTCTTAGAATCCGACCCCACACCCGACCTGAAAAAGATGGTTCAATTTGCTCAGCAATGCTGTGCTCTGGATGCCTTGCCGCAGCCCCAAGCCACTTGCTCCGCCACAACTGCTCACCCCTTGCACCGGCCTACTCCTGTTGAACTTTAACGTCTTGACCGTTTGGAGAAGTTCGTCTATGAGTTGGCGGCCAATCGCCCTCGAATTGTCGCAGTCGTGGGTCGCAATTCACCCGCAGCCCAGTCAACTAACCGCCTTCGTTGTTTCCTTTGTGGAGAGATAAGGCACGTTGTGCGCTCGTGTGCCCTTGGCCGTAGGAAGTACACCTTCCTGATTTCAGAAGTAAATCAGCATGTGACTTATGCAAGGTCATTGTATAATAATCTAGGAGCATGTCCTTGGATTTCTTCAATGTTTTGCAAAGAAATAGCTGAAAATACATGCCATACTAAAGGGCAAAAATCAAAAGATTTGAAAAGATAAAGCTCTAGACAAGGATCTCCTTTTCGTTAAAAACAATAAATCTGTTGAGTCCCTATAAAGCATTAAGTTGTTATTCAGCTTTCCTACAACTTTCAGAGATGTGTTGCTCAAAGTTTGGCTTATAGTCTAGGTAGATTCCTAGTAGCTGGACCATTTCTTCTGATTTTAACAGTTCTCCTGTAATGCTAAATTTCTCCACTTCTGTTCGTTTGATCCTTTCTGAAAAGGATGGCGTGAAATTTTTCTGGATAGCTATCATTTGATAATGCTAAAGCCAAGTCAAAGTTATTCCATCATCCTAATAGATCATAAATGTAGAATTTGAACAGAATGAGGCCCAAAACAGAGCCCTGAGGCACACCTGATAAATTGTTTCGAAGGAAGAGTACGTATTGTTTATTCTGACAGACTGTTTCCTCCTTTTCAAGTAGGAGTACATAAGGACTAGAGCATTTTCATCAAAGCCATATGCTTGTAGTGTGTCTATTAGTAAATTATGTGGTATACAATCAAAAGCTTTGACAGATCCATAAGGATAGGTCCTACAATTTGATAATATTGCAACAAGCTGTGCCCAAAACGTTATTGACTCAGGGGTATATAAAGTGGCCATGAGCGACCACTATATGGTCTATTGCATTCGCAAATTTATTGGTGCTGTTCAAAGGGATCATAAGATAATAGAATCTCGTAAAATGAAGATTTTCAGCCCAGATGCTTTCTATTTCATGTATCTAATATCTGATGGGAGCATATTGCAAGTAAAACTGGTGATGTGAATTGCTTAGTCTGTGAATGGACAAATCTTTCTTTAAGAATTACGGACAGGAAATTTGCAGTAACAATGCAATTGCAAATTTAATGAATGATTACTTTTGCAAGTGATGTAATTCTTGAAGGAACTGAGAATCCATTATTATCAGGCAAATTTCAAATAAAGAGCTCGATTCCAAAATTTAGTTTCAAATCCAGTATCATCCAGGGCATAAGGGAAGCTATTGCCAATTTCACTATTTCGAAGAGCTTCGGGAATGACACAGTTTCAAAATACTTCCTAAAACTGGCCTTGCCATAGTTAGAAAATTCTATGGCTATGTTATTTAATACATCCATTGAGACAAGCATCTTTCCCGATTTATGGAAAATTCCCAGGGTTGCTCCCATTTACAAAGAAGGTGATAGAAGTGAAAAATCAAATTATCGCCCATTATCGGTTCTGCCAGTGATTTCAAGGCTCTTCGAAAGACTTGTATTTAACCAACTGTACCAACATCTGACTAGAAATAACCTAATTGCTAATGAGCAATCTGGTTTTTGTATATTACACTCTACTCTAACGTGCTTGCTAAAAAATACTGGTGACTGGTAAAGTGGTCTGGACAATGGACAGCTTGTTGGTTTGGTACTGATCGACCTAAAAAAAGCTTTTGGCACTGTGGATCACAATATTCTGTGTCAAAAATTAGAGCACTACAGTCTACTAGGGAGGGAATTATCATGGTCCAAATCTTACTTTTCAAATCGCAAGCAGTACTATATTTTAAATGGAATTGAATCAGAACTAATGGGCATTCATATAGGAGTACATCAGGGGTCGTGTCTAGGACCCTTGTTATTTATTCTCTATATTAATGACCTACCGCAAACTGCTCAAAACTCTACGATTGCAATAAAGGCTTATGACACCAGTCTTTCCTATCGATCAGTTGACATTCACTAGCTAAATGAAGCAATAAACAAGGACCCTACTACTGTCTTTGAATGTTTGAAGGGTAATAAACTGTCCCTAAATGTTGCTAAGACAAAAGCAATGATTATTTATAACAAGCAAAAAGAAAGATGGTTAGCTAAGAGTAACGAAGAATTGTCTTTGAACATTCAGGAAGAAAGAATAGATAATGTCCTAACTGCCAAATATTTAGGTATTCAAGTAGATAGTAATCTTAATTGGAAAGGCCATATCAAAGCTCTGTCATCAAAAAATCAGGAGAGCAATTGGCTTCTTAACACGTGCCAAAAGCTTTTTCTCTCATGATACTCTAAAGACACTATACACTGGTATTGTTAAGCCACATTTAGATACTGCTGTTTTTTATGGGGAAATTGTGGTATTACAGACTTACAACTGCCTAAGAAACAACAAACAATGGTAAGAGATGCTTTTCATATAGAGGTACAAAATTGTGGAATGCCTTTGCACGAGAAATTAAGCAGGCATCTTCCTTACAAGCATTTAAAGTGAAATTAAATTAAGGTGTTCATATACTAACTTCTCTTTTAAATTAAATTTTTGTAAATCTGTGTACATTTAATTTTTTAGATGTTTTAACATTATTTTTAATTTTGTTTTTAGATTTTACTATATATTATATTTTTACGTAAATGGAGGGCCAGTTGAAAACCAGCTCCGGCTGAAGGGCCACCCTCCTTAAACTATATTAATATGAAAAATGAACTGAAAAAAATATAGTTGCTGTCGCATCCAAAACTCTTAAATCTTGACACCACTACCTTAGCGATTTTCTTGAAAATTTCATAGAATTTAGACATCATTAAAACTAACAAACCCTGAAAATTTGAGCTTCTAACGCCAAATGATTGTGGATTTATAACATTTTCCGTTTCCACAGGTATTTCGTAAACTGACATCTCGGCCAATATCATTACTCAACACTTTTCTACCTATTTTCAGCTTGAAGCCAAGAAATAACTCTAAAACCCCACTCAGGTATGTATACGTGCATAGACTGGAAATGTGCGCTGATTGGTTAATGGCCTTTTCCCTTAGTTACAAGGTAGCAACCATCCATACGTGATTGATTACAGTAAAAACACTACAGGATATTCATATTCCTATGATTTACTATCGCAGCACGAAAAAGCGGCAACATTCTGTTGACATACTTAAAAGCGTTTTTCGTCCGACACTCATCTGGGTATGAAACGTCGGATAGTGACCTAAAGGTTAACCGAAATATATATTCAGATGCAGTTAATGTGATAGGATGCATCTAATTGGCCCCAAGTGTGACCAATTAGGACCTATTAACATTGTTTACTTGAAGAATCCCGATGAGAAAACAAGCTCTTTTTGTCTACACAAGACTGGGTTTTGAATCTTGATGTAAACAGATTCCAAAACACTTAAATGAAAGACGATCTTGCTTGCCCAATGATCCGAAAATTTTCGATAGACGAATCGAACTTTCGGATCATTGGAGAGGAAATGCAAAGCAAGGGAAAGGTAAATTCTTACTGATAGTTTATCATATTCACTTAGGATGGGGTGATAGAAAGTTTACGAAACTCTACAAACTGTATAGCCTTCTTATCACCGAGAGCAACCATCCAATATTAAAAAGCATTTCTTAAGCTGTTACCATATAATCAAGCCATTGTAGCTGATCAAGAAGAGCAATTAGAGCTCATTGACAAGTGACACGAGTATGATATAGGTCTTGATGAAATCTTAACAATATAAGGTTTATCACTGGATTTGTCACATTTTAGGAGTCGTCAGCCTTTAGCAAGGAGGCATTTCTGGAGGCAGTCAGAGGTCTGCCCTGTCTGTGGAATGTAAATTCACATTGCTATAAAGACAGGGCAATAAAGCAAAATACCTAGAAGAGTCTATCTTCCATGTTCAATAAAGATAGTGAGTTGAGAAACCAGATTTAGCTACATTTTCTTGCTTCTTTCTCAATTTTGAAAATCATAATGTAAAGGAATGATGCAAAATTGTGATGAATGAGCCTTGCTGTGTCATGTCATTTAACTGAAATCCATAAGAGAAACTCTAGTTTCTGTTTGTTTTTGTTTGTACAAAGTATTCACAATTATCTAAAATGGATTTTCTATCTTATTTTTCAGTTATGTTCCTTCAAAGACAATTGAAAGATTTGAGGGACATGTTGAAGAAATGCCTTGACAAGAGGAACTGCCTGTCAAGATCTGGTGCACCTGCCAGATAATTGCCAAAGTACCAGTTTTTTGATCAAATGGCATTTTTCTCTGAAATGAGCGCAAACAAGCCATCTGAAAGCAATTTACCTCTAATGGTTGACCCATTTTCAGAGGACTCTGTAATTAAATCACTAAGTCTAAGTTGCATTGGTGAGGTAATCACAGATACTCCAATTAGGCCTTATCACCCAACATTGACACTATCCATAGAAGAGTGTGATGTAATGCTGAAAAAACCATAGAGCAGGCATGTCCAAAGTCCGGCCCGCGGGCCAAATCCGGCCCTCGGTCAAATTTTATCCGGCCCGCAGCCTAGTCATGAAATATATAACGCTCGTATACTGTTATTTGGCTAGCAGTATTAACATTCTTCATTTACCCACTAGAGACCAACAGCACTTTACACAACACAACCCCCAACCCGCTAGAATTCATGGTCAGTGGTTTTCCACCAGAAATCTCACGTGAGAGCACAATTACTTCTGTTTAAGAAAAAAGGTTAAGTGAGTATTCAAGTGCATGTGATAAGCTTGTTTCAAATGTACCAAAAACATTCTTAAGATGTTGAAATTGAAACAAAAAAAGCAAATGTGAAACACAAAGTGGCTTCCAAACATTTTCTTAAATTATCGTTGCTATATGTAAAAAAGGTTGGCCCCCACCACTTTTACAATAGAAAATCTGGCCCCCGTAGCAAAAAGTTTGGACACCCCTGCCATAGAGGGTGAAAGTGATGAATACTCTTTGTATTGCCGCAGCTTAATCCAAATAATGGGAGAGCTGCCAAAGAAGAAAAAGAGGCTGGCTAAGATTAAAATTAGCCAGCTTCTTTATGACATGCAATATGGAGTTGAAGAATGAACTTGATATTGTATATGCTTTGGCAATTAACTCCAATTGGAATTCACTTGTTGTGCTTCGAAAATATTTGAGGAAATACCATTTATGCATTTGCGTGTAAATTTTTATTATGGTACTTAATTGAAGCCTATATGGAGGAACAATTCATTTTAGCAACTGAAAAAACACCATCATGAAAATTTTACAAAGGCCTTCACAAATGCTTTTCCTTTATGGCCCCATAAACTACTCATTGATACAGGCAATTTAGTAAAGACCTCAAAATTACGACATACTATAAAGTAAACAAAGGGGGAAAAACTTTAAACTGAATATCTGGCAGCATTTTCATAATGAAAGTTTGCTATGTCATTTATTTCAGTATATGTAAGTGCCAAAAGTTTGCTTCTCCCTTTCTTTATTTGGTCATTAATGAATGTGCTATTTGGTTATGAATCAAGTTATCTAGATATGACCTATTCCAGTGGTTTGGAGCTTAGGGGCTCTAGAGGCAGGGCAGCATTTATGTTTGGTTTGGCTCTTGGCACGTAGTGGATTGGGGGGCCCCTTAAAATGAATATAAAAATTCTAGGCTACTTCCTAGGTTTTTTCAAAGTTTGCTTAGGGGGCCCCTAAATGTAGAAATTTTAGAGGACCCTTGGGCACATGCCCAGTGTACCCAGCAGTAAATGGATCTCCTTTTAGGGGGCTGAGCCCCCTTTGTTATTGTTTTAATATAATGGGAAAACAGGGAAATGAAAAGGTTTTGATTCTTCCTTTCTTTATTTGGTCTTTAATGAAAATGCTGTTTGGCCATTGATCAAATTGTATAGATATGTCCTGCTCCAGTGGTGTAGAGCTTAGGGGCTGTAGAGGGGCTGAGCCCCTTTGATATTTGTTCAACATAATGGGAGAACAAGGAAATTGAAAATTTTTTCACAAGAGATTCTGGCCACATTTTCAGAGTACAGTCTACTATTTCACTTCTGTTTATAGACACTTATTTCACAATAGAAATAACATTGAAAACAAGAGTAATATGAGCAATAGAATGGGTTGCCCATATCCACCTTGCTCCTCTACTCGAGCCCATCTAATTAATTTAGCTCTACACCTCTGCCTTATTAAGTATAGAAAGTGTTTCATGGAGGTTAATTGCTTTCAGTTTTAATTTGTTCTTCTTCAAAATGTTGCGACAGATACTACCTACTATTCAATAAGTAAGCAAAAAGTTTTCGTGGAAAGGTACATAAAATGTAGCTTTATCCTTCGCTCACGAATGTGATACATTTATTTCAAGCTCTGTCTCTAGTTACTCTCAACAACTGCTATTCAAGCGAACCTTCTGCTGAACAGAACTAAGTTTTAAAGTCATCTCGTAATTCTTTTGCATCACGTGAGTAATTGTTCGAACCCATGTGCGATATTTGCTGCAATCCAGGGGTATTTCAATGCTCCTTACGCCAATCTCCAAGAGTTAGTCCAAGTCTAGTATCTCTATCAGCGTATGATTTGAGACAATAGGTATTTTCATTATTCTGTATACGTTTCTTCATTAAATAATTGTGTAATGCAACAACTGCTTTTGTTATTGATTTGACTTTCTCTGTCTTAGCTATAATTGGTCTACAAAATACCCTGAATCTTGACGTTGCAATACCAAATGTATTTTCAATAACTCACCGCGCTCTTGAAAGTCGATAGTTGAATATCCTCTGGTCTATTGGTAAATTTTGATTTGAATAAGACTTCATCATGTGAGGTTTTGAACCAAGTGCATCATCAGCCACAAAAACAAATGGATATAGTTTCAACGAATCACGGTTAATTTTTTCAGGTTTTGGAATATTTAATGAATTATGCTCAATAGCATGAACTAAATGGCTATTGTTGTAAACCCTCCCGTCACTCTGTCTACCTGAATCTCCGATATCCACTAATAAAAATTCATATCTGGCATTACAAACGGCTAACAATACGATACTATGGGTCTTTTTGTAATTAAAGTGCTCAGATCCACTGTTATATGGGGCTTGCATAACAACATGTTTCCAATCTATTGCTCCTAGTACATGTGGGAAGTTCCACTTGCTCTCGAATTCAGCTGCAATCTCTCCATTGGGCTTCTGTACTTGGGGGGTCAATCAATTTCAAATTCAACAATGAAACATGTCACCCATAGTGCATTACATGTCTTTGATAATACCCTAGTTATAGTTGTGGGACTTATTCTATAGCTGGCTTCAATTGTGTGCTGGCCATCTCATGTCACCAAATACCGTAATTTAAGAGCCAATCTCTCACTTGGCCCTATTGGATCTCACATTACAGTACTTTTTTCAATAATGGTTGCAACAAAAGATAGAAGCACTTCAAGTGTTGACGGTGACATACGAAAGTATGAGAAAAAGCATTCATGGTTCGTGAAGTCTCAAGTCCCTTACCAATATGTGAAACTCTCCCTTTTCCAGCCGGTCTTTATATACTTTTGATACCCAATACTTTTTCTCCTTTTTCTCTTCTTGACTTCTAAAAGCTTCAAAAGTAGTAGCTTCTTTTTCAATATTAGCAAGCTTCGAGCAGACACCATCTTCGAAACTGCGCGCCAAGATATGAATTTGCTCAAGGATTCGCGGCGATCTCTGCGAAATCACGAAGCTGACAACGCATACGTAGAATTGTTTCGCTGCGAACTCGCAATATTCCACTATACATATTCCCGCCAAAATTCTAGTCGTAACCAGGGTCCAGTCCTTTACTATCTTGCATCTACGTGTCTGCCATAATGTTGTGTGGTTGCAGTAGCGATTATTGAAGCCAGGAGAGATGTGTTCAGAGAGGACGAAACACTGTTTTCTTCTGGTTAAAAGAGTCGGACAAACCACTTGAACACAATGATCAAATTTAGCTCAGCTTGGAGACGAATGTACAGCTAAATGATAGTCTACATAGTGCTGTATGGATGCTATTATTGTATGGGTAGCTGCTTCAAGAAGAAACAGGAAAATAAAAGGTAGGAAGCATTAGTGTTTCTTCGCGACGTTAGAGGCATCAGTGTAACTAATTAGATTGCGTTTATAGATCAATAGATAGTATCTATTTGGAGCAAAAGCTCGTGCTTGCATTAGGTAGGTTTTCTTTTCTGGATCTAATTTTGTTTTGTATCATCAAGTGTCAAAACCACGAGATCCGACTCTAGTGCTATGAACACGTAGAGCCGAATTTATGAGCTTAATGATTCAAATATAATTTCGACCAAAGTAAATAAACTCGAACGTGCACAGCTGTTGTAGTATGGCTGTGAAAACGACCCAAAGCATGTGAAATTGGCCTAAATTTCGCTTCGAAAGCCGTTTTTTGATGAATTCACAGCCTTCTATTGGCTGAGACGGTAAGGAGAATTTGGTTGTGAGCAAATGTATTAACCAATCAAGATTTGAGCGCTATGCTACAGGTACCTGTTGAATGACGTGTTGCTCCATCTACTGCTGACGTCATGCTGTTGACGTCATGCTCTATTGTTTGAATTGGGTTTTAAGTAGATAGAAACACCCGCTGGACAGCTTGCCGCTTCAGTAGGAAAATTTGATATTTCATGTACATACTTTAACCCTTTATGTCCCAACTAAATTTTTACACTTTTTTGGAAATATTACCTCCATGTCTTTCAACAGCTGTAAAAGCAAAAGTATTGGGAAGGCAAGGATGAAACTTTACAGTTATAGAACTGAAATATGTAAAATCCAAAATTGTGATTTATTTCTAAAATTTCCTGACTAGATCGGGACTCATGGGACAATGAATTTTGAGGTGGTGCTGGTCCAAAAAACTTTTTCAAGGTTTCATTGATCATGGAGTCTTCAGCAACAAACTAAAAAATATACACTTTCTCACATGTCAAAGAGACGGCAACATGGAGCAGAATGATATGAAATTTTCCCTATTTGGGGGGTAGAA
>WIPJ01000047.1:39830-63728 GCA_018155075.1 Cassiopea andromeda
CTGGGGACAACCTTCATGACTGATATATCAGTCATTGGGTCATAAGTTTTGTCATAGCGTATGAAGGATGGTTATGACATTCAATTGCATGAAACGCGATCGCTCTAAGCAATATTCTCCAAGGCAAGCAATATACGATAAAGTGATTACCCTCTATTGCAACATTTTCAGCTCGAAACGCAAGGATGAATTTGAACTTCCATTGTAAGTGAATGGAAGGAGAACTTTTCTCCAAGTTGATATGATGCAGAGATTAAAGCATATGGGTTATTATCTATAAAAGAATATTCCAATACCAAGTGTGTCGCATGCTATACCAAGTGTGTCCCATCTAGAGCTTGAAGTGAAAAAACCAGAGAATTGCATTTATCTTGAGAAGGATGAGCTTTAGTGCTTTTTAAATGTCATTTTTGAATTCTACGCATCTGAATACATACCTGAGTGGGATTTTAGAGCTATTTCTTGGCTTCAAGCTGAAAATAGATAGAAAAGTGTTGAGTAATGATATTGGCCGAGATGTCAGTTTACGCAATACCTGTGGAAACGGAAAATGTCATAAATCCATAATCATTTGGCATTAGAAGCTCAAATTTTCAGGGTTTGTTAGTTTTAATGATGTCTAAATTCTATGAAATTTTCAAGAAAATCGCTAAGGTAGTGGTGTCAAGATTTAAGAGTTTTGGATGATTTGACATGAAGTGGCCATACCACACTTGAAAGAACGTATAGTTAGAGGAAATATTTACTGCAAATAAGAACAGCTGTTTCAGAGCTTGAAGGCATAATGAAAATTTTTTCATAATGTGAACGAGTGGAATCGAATCATGAATGTGCCTTCTTCTTGAAAAGTGAATAATCCACAATAGAAAGCAGCCTTGCCTGACAGATGCATGAATTATATACACATTGAATATTTTGATTGATTGAGAGTCCATTAACCAAATGCTACTCTCTTATGACATACTGCATTTGCAAAATTGAACTTCAAAATAGCGCTTTCCAGCCATCTGGGAACTTTAATGTTGAAAATTTTGGCCCTGTAGCCATGCTTACCCTCCTTCCTCCATATTGGTTGGTGACAATAGAGCAGCTTATTGACCAGGTAAATTCAGGTAAACTTTACCTTACCCATCCCAAATAAAACTGTTCTCGCAAAGTCCCTGTATGTTTGGTTTTAATAGGAAAATGCAAGGCACAACCGTGAGGTATAAAATTTTCAAGCAAGGGCCCCGCAGATGACTTCGGCCACGGGCCCCGCAGTCCCTAAAGCCGCCACTGATTTGGAAAGTGTGCAATGTTCACACTTTGATTTCCTTATTGAGTTGCAGCCATCGGGTTGACACAAAAAGAACACCTGATTACAAATGCAATATCAATAATCCCCAATTAAGCAATATTTATCAAGAGAAACATGAAAAAACAGAATCTACAAATATTAAAAAATTTTCGCGGAAGGAAACAACGATGCGCGCGAGGATGATAAACTAGTGCTTTATTAAGGGGCTTTATCATTCATGGACTAAGGACTGTCGTTCTGCGTAGGCAAGACTGGGCTTCCTTCTCACTTTTCTGACAGTCTCATGCCTTCCTACATCCTTGCGATTAAATATTTGTTAAAAAGTTAAGAAACATTTAAGTATCACAGGCATGCTGAGTTTCAAATGATAGCTTGTAGGAACTGTTTTTACAAGAAAATTTTTTATCAACTAGAAAAAATAGAAACAACATACATCACATGCCTCAAAATCTGAACATCTTTCCTCTTGCATCAGAGTTCCTTAACCTGGGCTGACATTGTTAAGGCTCGATTTGACGATTAAGAAATATCCAGACTTCATGGCAGAGAGTTTGTTTTTTTATAAAAATCATATATTATTCGTGATTCGAATGAATATATCTTAGACTCGTATTGATCACATATTTCAACATTGAATTGAATATATATTTTAACATGGAATTTAATGCCTTTCCTATTAAATTAAATACGTTTTCGGAAAACGTTGAATATATTTGAGTTGGTTGACGATATATTCAAAGGATTAATATTGTTGCATGTGGACAGCCATAGACAACACCTTGATGGTATTTTGTCTGCTTTTTGTCAATAATTGTTTTAAAATTATATTGATATAACCTTTGACAAGTTGCATTCTTAAAAGACATCTATGCTGAGTCAATCAATAATAAGTAAGACATCTCACAGAATCAAATAAATTTCAGTTGCGGAAGCAGGAAGGGCGCAGCAAAAGACTTCAATTACTTTGGTGAGCAATTTAAGCTAACTTTTACTCATAGCTGCTAAATCTCTCGTATTCCTATTCAGTCGATCTCCAGCAATGGCATAGCTTTCATTACTAAATAAGTAGTTTTCAGATTTATATTTCTGAGAATACACTGGAGCTTGGTTTCTTAAATCCACTGCCTTCAATAAGTTGGCTCTTTTGACATGCAAACTTCTATAATAACAAGTCTATAAGATTAGGAAGGCTCAGAATCGCTGAATTTTAGTTAACTTTTGCAATGTCTATACAATATCTACTATTCTATTTCACTTTTATTATGCATTATAATGAAATAAGATATCAAGAAAGATCTAACAATATTCCTTTGATTTTCAAGTAAAGTTACACCTTTGGTACTTAAGAACAATTTAAGAATATTCTTAGATTCATGACCAAAAAATTTAAGAATATTGAGACTCAACAAAAAAAAATTAGGTATTCTTATAAAGGCTTTGATCAATCGTTGCGATTTTGATGATCAGAATAGACAAAAACAGACGCAGTGAATTTAGTTACACTCGCTACATGATATGCAGAAGATTGTGCATCTACTTTCAAGGTTCCAAACTGCTCAAAGTATTTCACAAATCGGTGTCATGCAACACTCTCTGGTGTTCCCTTGAGGGGTAAAAACATCCTATAGTGAATATAGCTGCAAGGAAAAAAATATCAACAGAGTTTGCAAAAAGGAGTTTTATACCCTTAGAATCCTTGTACTTTGCTCAGCTTGGTAATAACCACTATACATCAACGTATAAGGAAGTGTTCAGCTTTCATGCCTCATAACTAGGGATGTCGAAAAGTCTACAAGTAAAATTTGATCAAAATAAAGTGAAAAATCTTTATTTTCGGAAATAAAGTCAAGATTATAAAATATGGTCAAAAAAATTAAAGCAGAATGAAATGCACGTATCTATATTTACTTTAAGGGGCATCCATAAAGGATGTCCACACCTTGGAGGAAGGGGGTAAGCAACAATGCGGACAAAGTGACGAGGGAAAGGGTTTAGCTGTAAGTGGGCATTCTTTTCAGTGAAGTCTCTGGACGAGAGTACAGGGCATTTAAAGGTCATTTTTATCATCATAAAGAGGCAAGCAAAAAACAAGTACAGTATGCATCTCCATTTCAAATAGCTTTTATTTTTTTTCCGACTAGTTTTGCTCTTCAATCTGAAAACATATCCTAGCTGACTATGGCACTCACTATGCAGCAAGAGAGTTGGCCACAGTATTTTATGTGACCTTTTCTTTTAGTAACAATAGATGATAATAGGTCAAAACGCCCCCCCCCCAATTGAAAGTGTCTCGGCACATCTCTTGGCGTAGATGGAGCATTCAACATTAACCATTTACAAAAGTTGCAGAATCGTGCAGCTAGAACAATCACTAATAGTAGATACGATACTCCCAGTAATGCCCTTATCAAACAATTAGGTTGGAGAACAATTGACGAAATGATTCAATACGAATTCAAATTCAAATTCAAACTTCAAATTCAAGTTCGGCAACTACTAGCTAACTAATTCAACATCATTACGCAACAACAACAACAACAAGCAAACTTTACTTAATTACAATACTACAGATCAATATTATAGGAAGAAGCAAAAATTAAATAAGAGATATATTTAATAAAAGGTCTAATATAAGAAAGCTGAATTCTAAGGAGGAACTCTCTAAGTAGGTTAACTAACGAGAAGAGTGCCCCCTTGCCTGTTTTTCTAAATTCCATCTGCATAAGCTTAACAGAGATTAGAATTGTACTCTATAAATTTTTGCTCGCAAAGAGTTTCACATGATTTCTAGTAGGTGTTTTTGTAGTTTTTTTTTAAATACAAACTTTGAAGATGAAGTTTTAATTTCCCTAGGAAGTTCATTCCATAGCTTGGCCCCCAGGTACCGATTTGAGCCCAGACCATACCGAAGAGTATTCTTCCAGATCATATAAAGGTCATTACTGCAGATTGTCTTGTTGCATGATTGTGCACTGTGGAACTTAGAGAGAAATAGCCATGAAAGCAACTTGGTGCCAACATTTTCATTGAATCGTAAACAAAGGTCAAGAGTTTAAGTTTGAAAACATCTGATACTCTAAGAAATTGTAAACCTTTAAATAAAGGCAAGGAATGTGAGAGAGCTGTCTGATGTGACATGGTCCTGATAGCTTTCTTTTGTGGTTTAAATAGTGATTCTATACAGGAACTAAAGGTTTGACCCCAAATAACAATACCACACTGAAGGAATGACATAAACAAAGAGATATATGCACCTCAAGATAACAGTAGAAAGATAGTTTCTGATTTTAAGAAGAATTCCACAAGTCGTAGACAACTTCTTTGACAGTTGGGAAAGATAATACTTCCAGCTAAGGTTTTCGTCTAGTAAAAGGCCAAGAAATCTAGTATATTTCACTCTAGAGATAAACCTATTACCAATTTTTATTGCTGCGTTAACAGGTAGTTCAGCACCAGGAGAATGGAAAATCATATAATTAGGTTTATTGGTATTTAGTGATATCTTATTTGCATTAAGCCATCGCTTTAAATACATGAGTTTAGTGATTACCTTTTTAGCAAGCTTTCAAGAAGTGTCAGTTTCATAATAAATAATAGTATTATCTGCAAAAATGTAGTTTTTTTGAAACACTGGGTAAATCATTAATGAAGAGAAGAAAAAGGAGAGGTCTGAGTACTGAACCTTGGGAAACACCATAAGCAATTTTCATAAGGTTAGAATCTCTACTATTTAAAGAGACACATTAATGTCTATCAGATAAGTATGATGCAAACCACAGGAGAATATTCCCTCTTATACCATAATGTTCTAGTTTAGAGAGCAAGATATTATGATTGACTGAATCAAAGGCTTTTTGAAGATCAACAAATACGCCACATCCATATTTTTTATTATCAAACGTACTTCGCATGGCTTCGGTTATATTTATCAATGCATGATCAACTGAGTGATTCTCTTGAAAACCAAATTGTAGGGGATGTATGGTAGTATTATTTGATGTAACAAAGGAGTATAGTCTTTTATGCATTACTTTCTCATACAATTTGCTAAATATTGGTAATAGGGGGATAGGTCTATAATTGATGCGATTTCCGAATCTCCTTGTTTGAAGAGAGGAATCACTTTTGTAACTTTCAGTTTAGAGGGTACAATTCCTTTAACGAATGAATGAATGAGGAGTTTTGCAAGTAGATGAGAGATGTGACACTTAAGGACTTTTAATAAATTTATTGGTATACTGAAAGGATCAATAGATTTTGATGAGTCAAGATTTGATATTATGTCCTCAATTTCCATGTGCGTGGCTGGAGCCAGAAACATTGAATTAGCATTTTTAGTTTTAAGGTAATCTAGAGAAGATTTTGGCGTTCTAGGTATATGTTTTGATAGCCAATCTGCAACATTAACAAAATAGTCATTAAAGATATTTAAAATTTCTGTAGGATCAGATGTGATGTTTCCATTTTTGTCCTTTATTTTACTTATAACTGTTGTACTACAATTCTTATGGGAGATAATAGTTTTAATTCCCGACCATAATTTTTTCATGCTCTGGCTATACGTTGTGAAGTAATTTTGAAAATATCTCTGTTTACTTTTCTTAAGCTCGTTCGACACTCAATTTCTAAATTTCTTATACAATGCTATATTACCTGCGAATCTTTTCTTATTGAATTTTCTTAACATTCTATCACGGATGTTCATCATCTTTTGAACTCTTTAGTCAATCCAAGGCTTTCCTTTTAATTTTGATTAAAAGGAAATCTTTAAGAAATTGATCATAACACTGGTATGCGAAGTTTTAAAGGTCAAGCATGCGATAGCTGATTCTATGGTAGTTTACTTCGCGAAATCCAAAAATTGTACTCATTTTCTCCAATCAGGTCAAGATTTTGAGATACAGGGTTGTAATGGAATTGTTTGCAGCCCCCTTTAGTGCTATGCTTAATTCTTAATAAAATGCTTCGCAAAAAGTAAATATTTTATCTAGCAAAGCTTAGAAAATAAAGATTACACATTACACAGTAGCTAATCATGGATGAAGGGCCTTTTTAGTGACTTTCTCCTGTGCTGAGTAGCCACCACGTCTCGTTTCAAACACCAACAGTAGTCTGCAAGAAAGTTTACATCTTACCGGCCTTGGTAGCGTTCTTCCATGACACGAATATCTTGGTGGAAACGCTCTCCCTGTTCCTCACTTAAGTCTCCGCAGTTTTGAGGGAAATAGTCTAAGTGTGAGCGTAAAAAGTGCATTTTGACTAACATGCAAACCCCTAATTTTTGAAAGTTTTTCAGGAGCTCATCAACTTCCTTTTCGTATTCTTCACACCGATTCTTCCCAAGAAAGTTTGTGATAACTGATTTGAGAGAACCCCAAGCAGACATCTCAGTTGCACTCAGAGCGTCATCGAAAGTTGAGTCCTTCATGAGTTCCCGTATTTGAGGCCCATCAAAAATGCCAGCCTTAAGCTTTTCCAAGCTTACCCGAGGAAACTTCTGCTGAAGGAAAGTAAAGCCTTTGCCTTTTCTGTCCATTGCTTTTACAAAGTTCTTCATAAGTCCCAGCTTTATGTGCAAGGGTGGAAGTAATATCTTGTTTGGTTCAACAAGAGGGGGAGATTTTACATTGTGCAAACCAGGTTCCAATCCTTGTCTTAGCGGCCATTCTTGTCTGATATAATGTTGGTCATCAGCCCGACTATCCCACAAACACAGAAAGCATGGATACTTTTTATAACCACCCTGTAGTCCTAAAACTAATCCAACAACCTTTAGGTCTCCACAGATCAACCAACCATGGTCATGGTAATTCAGGGCAGAAAGTAACTGATCCATGCTATCATGAGTCTCTTTCATTTGCACAGAATGACCAATAGGAATAGAAGAGTATTTATTTCCATTATGAAGGAGAACCTTTTTGAGACCTGCTGGACGAATCAACGAAAAGCCTCCATTTTTCAATTTCCTAAAATTAAAGAAAGATGCAGATTTAGCGTCAGTTTGAGGCTGCTCCAATTTCGTTTTCTATATAAAAAACAGAGATTTCTCTTTTTCATGAACTGAATACTATCAAAGGGTCAAAACGTATATTAAACATATCTTAAAAACTTAACCTGACCAAAGAAAATGGATAGTATATTTGGATTCAGCGCATCAAAACATGCCAAAATCAGTTGAAAAACCTTTGACCTTTTAAAAAAAGTTTTTAAACGCAGGCCAGTGTAATTTTTGCTAATACCTGAGTTGTCATTCAACTAGTTAAACTCTATTTCATTGAACTTACTAATAAAATTTCCTTCATTATATCCTGAATAATCTGATGTAAAAACAGCCAACTTGTACTGCGGAATGTTTGTATTTTTCAGTGTTAAAAATTGAGGTAAATGATCCGAAATTTGGATCAAGATATTTCCACTAATTGCATTTGCATTAATTAAGTTGATAAATAAATTTTCAATTATCTTTGAAGAGTGTTCAGAAATCCTTGTGGGATGATTAATGTACGGTAGAATATTGTAAGAAAATAAATTGTTAATAAAATCATTTGTTGGAGCATGTTAATCACAGTGGAGAAGATTAATCTTAAAGTCGCCCATAATAAAGACTTGTTTGCTTGTTAGTATAGGCAAAATCGACTGTTGGTGAGAAGTAAAGACATCAACATCCGAAATTTGATGCCTACATGCGCAGCAAAATAAATAGTTTTTGTCATTTGTATTTTCAACCTCGACCCATACAACTTCAAATTCATTGCACCAAAAGTTTAGATTCTCACAGGAATTAGAGATAAAAGATTTTTTAGCATAAAGGCCAACGCCTCCATTCTGACTTAATAATTTTGTTTTGTAAAAGTTATATCCTTCTATGTCTATATTGGTAAGGTATTCCTTTTGTGTTGAGCTCGAAGTTTCAGATATGCCAATAACATCCAAAAGTTTATTAGTCTGACGACAAAAAGAAACTAGTTCACCAAGATGAGATGATAAGCTCCGTATATTTATATGAAGCACTATAAGGTCATTAGCATTGGTTTCTACTGAGGCAAGCTCCGAAAGAGTGAAGTATTTGGACTGTATATTTACAGGAACTTATTGATCGATATCGCAATCTTTCAAATTTGGTAATCCTGTTGAGATCTGACTTTGATCCAAAGACGAGCAATGTTTTGATACATGAGGGCAAGCTATGATTCTGTAGATCTTGCATACAGCTTAAAGATTTGGAGGATATATAAAGGAATTAAGATAAAATAATAATTAGTGAAAAAAAGAGAACGAAAAATATATACTGAGTGTAAGCTAAGCGAGTTTACTATAAAGAAGACTTCGCGAATCAGCGGATTTAAGATTGCAATTAAGGTCTTTCATGATCGCTTATGTTTGTACCGAAATTTTATAGCATGAAGAAATATTCAAGTAAAAAAAGAATCAAATTTAGAGGTCGTTTGAAATCAACAGGATCACACCAAGAGCACTGCGATATTTGAAATGAAGAGAAGATCGTGCTTGTGATTGAGTTATGCATTGAAATACGGGCACTGGTAATTGTGACGTAATCAAGAAAAATGAGTATGCTCTTTGATGGAAAATATTACAGAGCGATAACAACAAATAAATATAACAACAACAATGTAAGATAATCAACTTTTAATGAGTAGCAATATGAAAGAGTTCCTTAAAGGTCTCGATGTCATTAAAGTACTTATATTCCATGGTCAAACCAACAGGGACAATAGTTTACGTCAAAAAGCGCATGAGAATCTGCTCTTCCTTCTTAGTTTTCATTTGCTTCTTTTAGCAAGTGAACCCAATGTCTTCTTAAATCTAATTTAATCTTATATTGAATGGAATTTTTCCGTGCTCTATACACCATTGACCGATGTATAAATGTAGTCAATCGCACTATCATTGACCTTACTTTCTTGCCCTTCAATGATGTTTCTCTACCCACGCGATGCGCCCTGTCGATAACGGTAGGAGGAATCGACAAGGCAAGCTTTTCAAAAACATTTTCAACTTTAACTAGGCAGTCTTCACTTGTTTATTTATCACCGTCCGAAGGTAAATCAATCCCATTTATGCGTAGACACACTATGTTGGTACTACTCTACCTCATCATTCGATTTTACCAGGTGATCGATACGACTCTTGAGGATGGAAATTTTCTCCTCCATTTATGCAATGACTTCTTTTTGGTTATTAATTGTTTCCATTAGTGTTGACATACATTCTTTTGTGGCTATTTTTTCTTCCAGTTTTTCAAACAAACATTCTAATGTAATATCGGTTGCCTGTGTAGCAGCCGTGGCTTTGCCCTTAAGTGGTTGGTCTTTTTCGAAAAGGTCCACTTTAAATAACTTCATTATAATGGATATTAGTTAACCTCGGTATACTTATCAAAATTTCGCAAATCTTGAACCACTTCCTCGAGCCAGAGAAAACACGTCCGCCATGCAGAAAAACAATGAAACAATAGTCAATAGCGAGTTCTGGTGTATAAATCAGTTTATGGGCTCGCTCAACATTACCTCCATGACTTGCTTATTCGAAATATCGAAAATGCTTCGTACGAGCTTCGTAAACTGCTACTGACCTTCAAATCCCAGAACGAAATTCGGCCAGTGGCGAAAAAGGTTCTCATTCCGGGGAGCAAAATTGTGGAAAGGCCTCTCTCCAGGGATAAAATCGGCACTGACCATTACCAACTTTAAAAAGTCGATATAGATTTTGTAGTTTGCCTTATGAGCTAATCATTTTCTTTTTTTTCATTACTATGTATTTATCTTATACATCTGTGTATTTAGCTTATTCTGAATTTTTCCTTAAATATCAGTTGTAAATAGGTTTACAAGATTTCTTATTAAATTGTTTGTATGAATGAAAAACGGAGGGCCTCTTGAAAACCAGCTTAGGCTGAAGGGATACCCGCTTTAAACGTGTTTAATGATAGTAATAATTATATTCGTTTTTACAGCTCTTTGTTGGTCTTCTGCCTCAGTGTCCGCATGGAAAAGGGGGGTTTAAGCGAAAAGTAGACATGCGTAGACATGGGGGGTTAAAAATTGGCAAAAATATGCCAATATCTTTTATGGATGATCCCTTAAAGGAGGATTATTAAATTAGGTTTTCATTCGGGACACATTTCAAAACCAAGAACTTAAGCTGGGCCCGCACGATTGGAGCTGCCAATAAATTACCATAGACTCGTAGGCAGAGCAGCTGGACTGTGTTGCGGAGGAGCGGTGAGGGGAAGCAAAGAAGTAAAAAATGTAATTGCACGTCAACATATTTTTATGCAAATCCTGAAACTGAAAGTGGGTATCTGAGGCTGTCCCCAGAAGAAATTTTACAATTAAACTTTCTACAATGCCCCTAAATGCCCTTTTGCAAGAAAGTTATGCTTGAGCCTTATTTTTTAACACTAGAAAACTTCAATTTTTGATTTTAAGTACACTGTAGAAAAGACAATAGCTAGATGCCAAATGATCAAACTTCAAAGTGTACATTTGTAGTGTTCATTATGTAATTTTGCAAACATCCACGAAAATGGGATTGTCATCTAGATTTGATCTGCTGCAAATGGGATTGTCATCTAGAATTGATAGAAGTCAATTATACAATTAATAAAGGCGCTGTGTACATCACTTCTCTATACAGCCTCTCTGATCTTAGGGTGGAGGCATGCAAAAGTAACTAGATTCGTGGTTACTGGAGTCTTTTTCCGATAGGAATTTTTGAGCATATGTTCTAAATGGTTATGAATTGCACCTTACTGCATTGACGGAACATCATGCGGACCACTTGATGTTGCCTACAGGGCCGCATCTGGGAGCCAGAGGAGGACTAGGCGGCAATAGTCCCCGTGGACACATGCTAGCCCCCCGTCGGAAGGTGAAAAGTCATTCTATCGGAGATTTCTGGCATTTTTAGGACCTTAAAAATTAAAGTTTACAGCCCACCTTAATTTGAAATCCTCGTACGTCCATGATTCTGACCGATGATGTTGCTTCTGGATGTTCCCATGTATTACCACCTTGGAGCTGTTCAATAATTATGTAACGCTAAAATGGTCATTTTTAAACTATCCACCCCCATTATCACGCTCTGTCACGTTTGCTCACAATACCCCCTTGCATTGTTTCATGCTTAGAACAAGCACCCCCCTTCCCGATGCACTAACGCCCAATTCAAAGCAGCATGCGCCAGCAAAGAATGTTGAAAACAACAGTCCAGTAGGAATATTCCAAACTGGTCCCATATCAAGGTATCATTAAGCAAAAAATTGGAGTAGTTGAATGAAAATTATGCAAAATATAAACATTGGAAATCAGGACTGAAGCACTAACATGTCCTAAACATCAATCAACGGCTAGTGCATTTTAATGCTTGAATGTCCCATCTTCATTGCAAAGTAAGTTAGGATAGGCATAAGAAAAGTAGAAAACATCTTTTCATTCGACAACCTCATTAACTTAGGTTACCGTAGTTTCTCAAATAGAAGCCGCAGCTTCTATTTTTTTGCATTGCATGGTGAAGTTTCTATTTGAGGCCGCTTTTATTCGAGAGTGGCTTCTATTTGCCACAATTTTCTTTCATCAATTCGTCATATAGCACTGTTTAGAAAACATTTTCACAAGTCGGATTATAATGTGATAATCGTCTATTTCTGTAATTCCTCATTTTTGCAAAAGTCAGAATCACGCAAAATATTGTGCTATTTCTTTTCTTCCGCCGATTAGTAAATGCGGCCTCCATATTATATTAAAACTGCGGCTGTTATATGAGGGGTGCTTTTATTAACTACTTTTCATCCTAACTGCGGCTTTTATTCAAGGGCGGCTTGTATTTGAAGGCGGCTTCTATTCAAGAAAATATGATATATGCTGATTGTCGAAGCTCCCTCATTATGCAAAACTTCTCAATAGTGGAATTTTTTACTGTGACGTCATGGCATGTAATAAAGTATCACCCATCCCTTTATTTCATCGTCACGGAGAATCACGAAAATCGTTTAGAACCACCTACCCCCAAAGCGTGACGTAATTATTAAACAGCCCTTGCCTTATAGACAGTTCTCCATTGAGAAATGGGGGGAAATATATGTGTCAAACCTCTGAAAGCTGATGTGGGGGTTTGACATATGCCGGAATCAAAGTTCGCATGCGCCATGTTGAATTTTATACCAAAAGTGGTGTTTTTATGACGTCACAAGCATCCAATTTCCATTAATTTCCCTCTCCTGTGCCACAGAAATCATACAGAACACAATAACATGTGCATTTTGGATAGAGAGCAACGAGAACTGTTGATCGGCGTATAAGTTTTTAACTTTCATGAAATTAAAATTTTATGGATGACGTCATCGCATTTTATCCGTTTTCTCTGCTAATTTCTGCTGCTTATTTGTTGTTGTAACTGTATTTCAGATTGATTGATTTCTTAGAAAATTCTGGCATATACAGCTTAAATGATAAAAGTTAATTAATCAAAGTCGATCAATTGATTTAGTCATATGCTAAGAGCACATGAGACAGTGCACCTATGTAGTAACTTAGCAAAAACCATCGTGGAATTGACTCATATGCTGATAATTTTTGTGCTTTGAGCAAAGTAATCTGATAAACTTGAAAAAGATCTCTGCTTGCCATGAATTGGAATCAGATTTCCCAAGTTTTTATTGTTAATGATTGCATTCTAAAGTTTACTTGAATACAATCAATGAATGGTCTAGCCAACCGCTTTGCAAAAGTTCTGATCTTGTTTGACTTTAATGCCACTTACCCTGCCCTGATTTAATTATCTTCCACATAAAATACCATTCGCTTTAATATTCTTTTTTTACAGATGCAACTTGGAGTGAATCAAATAGAACAATGTCAAGAGCTCTAACGTTAACTGCTTGTCTCATTCTTCCACTTTTGCAACAATGCTACACAAGTAAGAAATCACTGTGTTTGTTACAGGATGTCGCAAATCTTTGATTGGACGACTGATGCAAGAGAGGTTTAAAAAACTGCTCAATTATAAGGGGCCTACATATGATAGCGCAAAGCTAGAATTACTAAAATAGCATTTTTCCCAGCATTTCGAAACCATTATGAAAGGAGAATCTTCAAGTAAGTTAAGTGCAACTTGATGGAAACACGGATTCAGCGTGTCAGTTGGCCGGGTTCAAGCTTGAAATTCTGGATGACCACGGCCTTTTGCAACTTAGCACACAACCATTTCTAAAATGCTTCTATTTCATGCCATTTGACGGGTAGTCACTTGAAACAGCTATGCAAGCTTTATGGACTCTTTCAAGTCTCTACAATCTTTCTTTGAATTCATTAAAACTTTTTTTACTGCTTTAGGACCCTTTAGAAAACACTACAGACTTTTCCTTGTTGTTTGCTATTAACTACATGTAAATTGTACCGGATTTCCATCAGAACGGTCGTTGTACTCTCCATGACTGACTTTCCGATCGCAACCAGGTTACACTCTGTGCAACGTGTAGGAGTTCAATGAAGTCTCGTATTACGTAACTTTGGAAGGGTTTTGACCGGGTTCAACCATGGTGGAAATGCATGCCTGAAATGGGATTACAAAACATTTTGCATAGATTTGAAATAATAGTCATCATCATCATCACTTGGAAGGCAATTTTCAAAAATTAGACAGGGTTTTTGAACCCAGCCAACTCGGTCTAGATCCACTCTTGCGACTCATTAGCGAAACTCAGACAGCTGGAAGCTTTAAAAAATGCGATCAAGCGCCAGAAAGCCAAAATGGTCACAAAGTTTGACGCAACAGAACATCCCTTTTTCTGGGATGCTGTCCTCTTTTCTATCAGTAGTACAGAAAGCAAAGAAGACAGCATCCTGGAAAACAAGGACAAAGCGTCTGCCGAATCAGTGAATTCAAGGAAAAATCTGGGAAATGCGTTTTGCCTAAAAAGTATCAAGGGAAAATTATGGATTTCGATCAATCATAGAAGCAATCAGCGAAATATCAGGGATATTGCTTATCCTCTTTGCTTCAAATAATCATTTTCCAAATGTTTTCGAAATAAAACAAGAAAAGTGTCTGCAAATAATGACAATGATAGCTTCTCTATTTGTGTTGAAATTAAAGCATGTTTCTTGCGCAAAGGGTTGCTAAAAGTACTCTACATTGTGATAAGCATAGTGCGTAGTGTTTTCTAAGGGTCTATACTGAAAGAAAGGTATAGAAATCATGGAAAATTCAGGAAAATATACGGGAAAACGACTTTCTTCGTTTGTCTGACATCCTGTACGAAGTTCTCCGTTGATAACAAGCTTCCATTCTAGTGAAATATGAAATGTAATTAAGCTGCTCGATAATGATTGTAGAACAAAAAAATTGCAATAGATAGAAAAATTGTCTTTTCTGGACATATAACGTCAGCTCTTGCTAAGAAGAAATGAAAATTTTCTAAGAATAAAGGAGAATACTCAAGAGTTTCTAAAAATCGAGGAACATTTTTCTCTGCACATCCTAGCCTTGGTATTTCTGAAAAGTACTGAATTTATCCTAATTATTTCAAATCGTATTTTAACTTTCTTCACGCAGTAACTGAGCTATCTTGAAAATGTAAAAGTGCTCTTCTTTTTAAGGAAATAGATGATAATTGACAACAAACGAATTAGATATTTTCTACCATTGCTCTGTTCTCCTGTATCACTGCAGTATCACTTTTGTTTGTGCATGATATCTACATATAATATCTCGATGAATTCATTTTAGGCGAATGTGACACTTATAAAGAAATCAAAAATTGGCAACGAAGTGCAGGTTACATATTGGATCCAAAATCACAAGCATCATTTTGTGACATTGGATTACTAAATGGATGGTACAGGTTTACAAGCAGAGCCGGAGGCACAATTCCTGACAAATGTCCTCCTCCTTTTGCATGTGGTAAGTCCTTTATGCTTACGTTGTGGTCAAGTGCTTCAATGATTATTATTGTTCTCAACGTAGCTAAATTACAGCTAAGTAAAGCCTACAAAAGACAAATAGTGTATTAATTTGCATGGATAAAAATCATACATAGCAATAAAATGAAAGGATTAAAAATAAGAATAAAGATTCTGTGCAATCCGGATATTAATTACTTCAAGGGACCGGCTAAGGTCAAAGACTCAAAACTCCTCCCGATACTAACTTCTCAAAATTAACATAAATATGAATGTTCGAATTAAAGTCACTTGATTGTTCACTACAACATTGCTTTACTACCTTCTACTTATTGAGTTGTGCATTTAGGCCCTTCTGCTACTTTTTGAGGCTGCAATACTTGGGCTAAAGGCTCGTATACGTTCTTCTGTATAAAATTGAAAGATTGATAACAAAAACGCACTGTCACTTCTGAGAGGTACACGCTTGCATTCGGCCTGGATGGAAACAAATCAAAATGAGTGCAACTACGGAAAGCAATCCCAGACGGGTCAAAAAAATTACGGATTCGGCAGATCCAGCATAAACGAACAGCCTATCCCTACTCACATAGGTACGGGTCAAAATTGACCAGTATGTAAATGGATAAGAAAGATTCTTAGTTTCACTCAAATAATTTCACTATTGGTTGTAGCAGATATGTTCCTCTAAGCATTTAAGAGTTGATGAAAATCAGTAGCTCTCAATAAAATGCATTACAGCATTAAATATACCTCTAGGGTAATACACTAAGTATTTTAGATATCATATTTCATTCTGCTATCATCATCTTTATCCTTCTATCAGGGCAGAGTCAAAATGGGCATTTATCCTAATGACTATGAAAGAGTTAATAGACAAATTTCGAGTTTTCTTATATTTTTGTAGGTACAACTGGCTCAGTATGGGCAGATGGTACACTGCCTAAAAACGTGGGTGACGTAATCAATGCCACAGCTTGTGTTAGAGTTGAACGGGAATGTTGTGCATCAAGCTGGGGGATCTTCATCAAAAAGTGCAAAAGGAATAATGAACATTTTTATGTGTATTTCCTAAGGAGACCACCTGGCTGCATGTCATATTGTGGAGGTAGATTTTATCATACATCACGTAATTCAAAGGGTTTTAGTGAGGGATATAGAGTCATGTCGCCTAATTTGGTGCACCCGCTCGGCCTAAGCTCAGCAAAGCAATGACTTTTGTTTTGGTCTCCTGCTTCTTTAAAACTCGATTGAAACGATCGAAAATGATGCAAGGCTAAACTTCGAAGTCTCCATAGTTAGTAAAACGTTTTCGTTACTTATTTTGACAGCGACATGCGAAATTCTGAATATTTGCATTTCAGCATCTCAAATCTAAGGTTAGTTAGCTTCATGTGATTCTGCCTTGCGTTTCCCAAGTAGACTTTCTAATCCTATCCATTTCTACTTGTTTGCATGCAAAAAGTTCCGCAAAAAATGGTATCTTTGGCTAATTATGTATCAAACATAAAAAAATTCTGTCATTTAAAATTTAAGAATAGGGCTTTCCCCTATATACCATCTTTTTTTATTAAAAACGTTCCCTTCTACCCGTCGCCTCAATTGGCACAGCAAGTGTTTAGCAGTGTTTAATGGAGTATGTTGTTCGAATGTAGCTTGGAATGCACAGTTAGAGTCTAAGGGATCCAGTAGCTCTGCCTATATTTTCTAAGGCTATGTTTCTGTCTAATCTTATCCGAATAATTTTTTCTTCCTTACTGCCTTTGAGGCAATCAATGAAGAGTCTGCACCTAACTTTTCTTGCTGTTTGGATAACTGGATTCCAAACTATTTCCTAAAAACGCAGGAGTATTTTTCAGCAATTTTCAATCATCGTCACTCCAAATGGCGAAGGGCAGCATTTAATTAAAGTTTAATTAATTTGTACGAGAATCCCATCTTTGATCCAATAAACATTTTACTTACAAATTTTTAAAAGAAAGGTAATTGTGTTCTTCACTTGTTGATTATAATATACCATGATATTTGGCATGAAATCAAGGTGAATAAATGTTCTTTTAGAAATGATAGAGTCTAGCTGACTCCGTCAATTCTCATTTGTAGAACCACACTTATCAACCTTGATTTCATGCCTAATACCATGGTATCTCTTAATCAGAAAGTGGAGCTCACAATAATCTTCCTTTCAAACATTTGCAAGTAAAATGTTTTTTGGATCGAAGATGCGATTCTCATACAAATTAATTAGTAATCAATTAAATGCTACCCTGCGCCAATTGGGGCGAGGGTGCTTGCAAATTGCCAAGAAAACCATTCCTTGGTTTTTAGGCAATATCTTGGCTTCTGATCATTCAAGAAAGAAAAACGTTTAGTTACAAACTCTTCAATTGTTACCTTAGCGGCAGCAATGGAGCTAAAATTATTCCAATATAGCAAATTAGAAATATAGCCTGATAAAGCGCAAACTGCGCCAATGGAGCGACAAGACCCTACATAAAGTGTCGTGCCTAAATGAATTTTACTAATTTATTCTGTCTTATATAAGTAATTTATTCTGGTGAAATTGTTTTAATAGAGGATTAATATAAGATTTATTTGCCTGTTTACTTAATGGAAATGAAGGTAGTACAGTAGTATTCATCTGACCAGGGGTGGCGACAGGCTGGGAGCACTATAGGTTCTTTGTCAGAGAATGCTAGTCCTCCATTGGAAGATGTTAAGCTGTCTTTCAGAGTTAGAGTAGAATCTTCAACCATGTCCAATGTCGAATGTTTACCATGTCCTAACCCTACCCAACCATTGACAAATATTTAATATATCTTTAGGGAAGGGCATCTTCCTTCAGATTTACAAAACAGAATCTAAAACAGATGAAAAAAGTTACCGGACTGTTTCAGCGCTATCAGCTATATCGAGGACATTAGAAATATTGTACATGATCACTTAATGCAGTATCTAAAACATCACAATAAAAACTGTACTTAAACCAGTGAGCGCTTTAAAAGTCGTATAGCACATCCCTACTGGATATTTCAGATCCATGACTGAAGAGTTCTTATGATGGTAAAATATACTTGAGTGTATTCCTGAACATGCGTGGAATAAGAAAAGTTGAGCAAGTGTCCAAATTTCTCTTTGAAAGCAATCTCCGCTATGGCCGTTTGACGTGCTCTTTCCAGCATCATAATTGCCCCAATTGCAACAACTATAAGAGAGGAAAAAAGCTAATACAAGATGTCAGGTATACAGCCCTGTTTAAACGATCCAACAGTTCACCTAGCGTCAATGTCGGGTAAATTTTGCGTGAATTGTTGGATCCCTTAAACAGGGCTTTAGGATGGTTGGAGCTGCAGACGACTAAATGCTAAGTCTCAAATCTTAGCTGTTTAAAGGATCTTGAATTATATAATATGGCTTGGCTTCTATCCCGAATATGTCCTCCATATGTTGATTGAAATATAGAGGACTTCTTAGAGGAGAGCCATAAATCATAGAGATCTGTAAATCTCCCAAGTTTGATTAAGAATACGAAAGAAGTTTAATAATTGATCGATAACGTAATGGTTTTAGAAGCTGTCTTTTCCACCTACAAGACCCAAACATGACCTCTTCGTGGAGTAGCACTTTCAGCTTGCGTGCTACCTATCTTCTTTTCTTTTTTCTGAAAAGATAAATTTTTAAATGTAAAGCTAAAAGGTACCTGTTTAAAGTGCTGATAAAATCTAAATGAATAGTTAGCCCCCACTGGACAATTCCTAGTGCCACCAGCCTATGTGGGAAATTTCTAGCGTCACAAGCCTTTTTAGGAAAATTCCTGGCCCCACACCTATATCTGACGAATTGTTTTTGGACCCGCAAGACTGTCTAAACTCCTCAGAGCCCTTAAATGTTTGCCCAGGAGCCCTGCGTAAAACTCATAGAAATAGGAGGACTAGAATGAGCGGTCTATTTTTTCTCTGTTGTTTTGTGCTCAATACACATGCAGAGCAAAGATGGTACCAACACGTTGGCAAAAGATGTATGTAAACGAAGGACTCACAGTGAAAAGACTTACGCTGCTCCTCTATTTTGTTCCTGCTGGATTGCAGAGAAGCAACAAAATATCTAGAACAAGTCATATTGAAGTAAGTAGTGCCATAAGTATTTGAAATTAGTTTATTTTCAACTATTTTTGGTTGATTTAGTTACTGGCAATGACTTCAGAGCGTAGCAATGTAGGTCGACGTTGATCGTATCATCCGACTTGGCATTAGTTTTGACGTCCTCTAAAAGCAAAACCTCTACCAATATTTTTGGAACGTAGACGAAGAGTTAAATGTAGGAAACTCTAGCGTTCTTTGTGCCATGACCTTGGCTATCAATTCTAGTGCTTAGTGATTTGGTAGACTTAGAATAAACTTTCTTTGGACCGTTAATGGTAGGGGTACCTGCAGTGTCTTTCAAGGATTTAGGAGTTGCAATTGCACCCATCAAGTACTCTTCAATATCATTGAATTTTCCAAGTCAGAAGGCCTCTTGCTGTATTTCCCAAAATTACTCCTTGACTCTATTATGTCAAATAAATCTGTCATCAAAAAGATGAACTCACTTGCTGCCATGTTGTTTGTAGACCCTGCTACCTTAATATTTTCTAATAATTTCATTGCTAGTGGAACAGAATAGCTCAGAGTTTATCAAGCCTATCAGCTGAAGCAATCCTGTCAAGGTGGCAGATTTGATTCTACTTTCAGGGATAATAGAGGGGTGTTTCTAGCTTCTTGTTGCTATGTCCAAGTTTTTCAATCTTGCTAATACGCTATTGAAGCCTCTTGAAAATAACTGTAGACATCTGGTTCTTTCAGATGTCTACAGTTATTTTCAACAGAATTTTATTATATTATATTAATCAACAGAAAGCAGGTTAATAGTTTTATACATCAACTACTGTAAATGTCTTGATTTGAGCTAGTTGCTAAGGTGTGTGCAATGGAGACATGGTCTTTAGAACCTGAATACCATGACAGGAAAATTATTAGTGACAACTTTCTCATGCACCTTACCCGTAAGAGTACCACAGTCAGCATTTCCAACAATTGTGGACTACTTTTGTCCCATTTGAGTTATTTTTGAGCTGACATTTCATCAACAAACTAAGCTAGCCTTTTAAGGATCCTGATTTACATACAATATTTACTTACAATAATTTTATCATAAGTGAATGCAGCAAATTTCAGGAATTTCTAGCAATTTATGAACCCTTGGGCTCTAAAAACGGAATGACATGGCTAATGCTTTACTGCTCTGAGATCACTTGAAGCAAGATAATTTGTTGCGATTGTCTGTCTCATTCTGAAATTGTTCATTAGCCATGTGATCAAAGTTGTTTATCGTTAATTTTTCATTTTATTTAGGTAATTTTTTCAGTTTTTAAGCATCAAAATGAGTTTCTAAATGGCTTTATCCTTTTTGAAGTTTCTTTTTTCTTATAACTGTCTTTAATTACTTTTTGTAGGTGAAATATTGGAAGCATATTTGTCATATATTTGTACATGTTTTGGATGCAAACATAGGCGTAGACTTGGGGGGCACTGGGGCTCTAGCCCCCCTTAAAAAATTTTGGGGGCTCAGCCCCCTGGGAAAGTTGGAAGTTCAATTTTATAACTAACTCTTAAGATTCTTGTCACCAACAATATAAATCATCTCAGAAGCAGTTCAGGAGTTAGTTTTCGTGAAATTGAGGTCAAAACATGTGACAGAACCAACTCGAGGCTAATCTCCGGAAGAAAGCGGGAAGCATCAGAAAACAGCAACATGCGATCTGTGCTTACGTGACGGCCATGGACAAGTTCTTGATAAGATTGAAAGATAAGGAACGAGCAAATGTAGATAAGTCAATAGGGGAAAAATGTCAAGAAGAAAATATTGGAGATTCGGAAAGAGGCGTTGGAGCAGCGTTGGATGAAGTAGGCTTAAGCAAAGAGAAAGGGAAGCCCACGCGAAAGTTCAAAGATAGTTGGAAAGAACGCACACATGGCTATCGTATGACAGTGAAAGGCAGCGGATGTTTTGCAGCATTTGCTTTACTGCTACAAATCAAGGTCTGCCAAAGCCAACCATGGCAAGAGAGATAGATTCGTTCCGATGCTTTGTTGAAAGTGGATTTAACAATTGGAAGAAAGCTCTCTATACCATTCAGTCTCATGAGATCTCTGACCTTCATCATGCCTCTGTAGCTGTATTTAAAGCCTCGGGGAAAGAAACAGTTTCAAGATTGCTTTAAGCCGGAAAAGTAAAGCAAATGATGGAGAATAGAATAGCACTGGCTGTACTTTTCACAAGCATCAGATATCTGGGTCGCCAAGGGTTAGCAGTAAGAGGCCACAATAAGGAAAACAGCAACTTCGAGGTGCTTTTCGGACAAAAGAAGAAACGACGTTCCATAATTAGATTCCTGGCTAAAAAGAGAGGAAAAATACAAGTGGTTATGTCCACAGATCTCAAATGAGATCTTATTCGATTTTAGCCATGCAGTTTTAAGAAGGTTAACAAATCAAGCAAGCCTGAAGAGTACTACGGAATCATCATGGATGAAACTTCCGATGTTTCCGGTAAGGAGTGAATAAGTGTTTGTTTGCGCATCGCTTATGAAGATCTAAGCATAGAAGAAATTTTCTTTGGGCTCTATGAAACATCTATAACCACACGTGATGCACTATTTACAATATTGAAAGATGTACTGTTGAGAATGCAGTTAGACATTATTGACATTATCAAATGCAGAGGCCAATGCTATGACCAAGCCACCAACGTTTCTGGCCATTTTGCCGGCCTGAGGTCTAAAGTTCTTGAGAAGGAAAGTCGTGCACTATATGTTCACTGTCGTGCCCACAAACTGTATCTGGCAGTTCATGATACCATGAACAGTGATGAAGAAATTCGAAACATTATGGTTTTGGTTCTGGAACTTACAGCTTTCATCCGGGGTTCCCCTAAAAGGTTGGCTTGGTTTTCTCATTTCAAGGACGAAGATGAAGAAGATAAGTGAATGTCTTTGAGACCATTTTGCCCTAAGCGCTCGACAATGCGATTGGTGTCTATACAGGCAATTACTAGTAACTATGCTGCTATTTTCAGCTGGCTTAAAGAAGTTAATTTAAAAGAGAGGAATGCAAATGGTGTAAAAGCTGGTAGTTTTTTAAAGGTGCTTAAGAAATTTAAAAGTTTTTTCTTACTTGAGAATTTGAGGATGGTTTTTACGATTCTTGAAGGAGGTAGTACAACGCTGCAGGGAATACAACTTTCCTTCTGCAAATCAGACAAATCGATTAAATGTATTTGTTTCTTCAGAGGTCTCGTCCATTAATAAAGCCTCTTGGTTATTTTATATCTTCTACTTTCAACTCAAAAAACATACTACAACTTGTACAACTTGTTGATTACAGTTCCTTTTAAAGGTCAATTGTCCCTTAAAAGTCTCTTGAGGGAGTCTTGGGCGCTTACATGCTTCACGTCCTTACACAACGCTTTGTTCATAACACTCCCCCGCAGTCCAGTAATCTGGACTCTAACTTGTCTTCACATCATATGGCACCAGTAGAATCAATTTTGTGATTGGTCTTTTTTGTGTTCCATGTATTGTCTTGACTTCCGCTGAACGTACAATTCCCTTGTCGTCACTATTGACCCCAACTATCCTTCCCAATAACCAATGGCCCCATGGTTGATTTGCATCTATGACAAGAACAACGTCATCTTCCTGGATGTTCCTCTTTCTCTCGTTCCATTTTGATCTTTGCTGTAGAGTAGGAAGGTACTCCTTTTGCCATCTTTGCCAGATTCTATTGACAACATTTTGACAATGTAACCATCTCTTTTTCCAAGAATTATGTTCACTTTCCAGCTCGTGCTGTAGCATGAATGTTGTAGGTTTGTTGTTCAAGAAGTGTGCAGGTGTCAATGGCTCTAGATCGTTTGGATCATTGCTGATGTATGTTAAGGGTCGGTTGTTCAGCATTGCTT
Source organism: Cassiopea andromeda (assembly GCA_018155075.1). Taxonomy (NCBI): domain Eukaryota; kingdom Metazoa; phylum Cnidaria; class Scyphozoa; order Rhizostomeae; family Cassiopeidae; genus Cassiopea; species Cassiopea andromeda. The sequence goes on from WIPJ01000047.1 coordinate 63,048, forward strand.
CACACTCTGTAAGCACAGTCATCAATTCTTCATCTGTCAGTTCTGCACCTTTTGTTGCGGCAGTCACTGCTCTCTTTGCTAGCTTAACTAATGACTCCCAAACACCTCCCATGTGAGGAGCTGCGGGTGGGTTAAATGTCCACTTGATGTTCTCATCTGTCAAACGACTATGCAAATTCGGACTCTTGATCCATTTATTCATTATGTCTTGCAATTCTCTTGCTGCACCGACGAAATTTGTACCGCAATCAGAAAACATTGTCAATGGTTTTGACCTTCTTGCAATGAACCTTGTGAAAGCTTTCAAGAAATCATCTGTTGATTGAGAGTAGGAAAGCTCAATGTGAATGGCTCTTGTCTGGAGACAAGTAAATAATACGCCATACCTCTTTTCCCGTCGACCACCTCTGTATCTTGCTTTTATGATAATAGGCCCAAACAGGTCTACACCAGTGAACTTGAAAGTACCTTCATATCCTTCTACTCTTGATGCTGGGAGATCGGCCATGATCTGCTCCTGAGGAACTCCCCGTAGTCTTTTGCATATGACACACGATCTCAACGCTTTCTTCACCATTGCTCTTCCTTGAACAGGCCAATACTTGGATCTGACTTCATTTAGAACGTAATTTACACCAAAATGTTTCACTTCTTCATGAGTTTCTCTGATGATCAAATGTG
>WIPJ01000047.1:72708-86934 GCA_018155075.1 Cassiopea andromeda
TATATATATATATATATATATATATATATATATATATATATATATATATATATATAAGTCTGTACAGTGTCAAATCGTCGCCCAAAATGTCCTGAAATCTTCGCCTAACAAAGATATCCAGACTCTTTGGAAATCAACCAGTATCTCCACAAACTTGCAATATGATAGTTATAAGGACACCAAAAAGGTGCTTATGGCTTTTCGTTAGATGCATCAATAATAAACTGCCTACTAGGAAAAGCCTTTCAAAATGGGGCCTTTCTTCCTCCCCTGCTGAATGTAGTTTTTGCCTGATGCCGGAATCTCTCCTTCACATTGTTGCCGGGTGCAGCACTTACCTTAATGAATGTCGCTACACTTGGCGCCACAACTCGATGCTTCAGTTTATTGCCTCGACTCTCCAGACCATCAAGGGGACATCATTGTTCGTTGATCTCCCAGGATTTGCGAGCCCCTTGGTAATTACTGGAGATAGTCTAAGGCCAGACCTACTCTTAGAAGTAAATAGCCTGTTGATACTGCAGAACTTTACCACAGCACAAAAAAGCGGCAACATTCTTTTGACATACTTAAAGTGTCGGATGAAAAACGCTTTTAAGTATGTCAAAGGAATGTTGCCGCTTTTTCGTGCTGTGGTAAAACTCTTAGAAGTCCATAATGAATTTTTATACATTCTGGAGCTTACTATTAGTTATAGATAAATATATATAGTTCTTAAGAACTCTTCTATCAATAATTGAACCCTCGAAGTAGGGGCTTTTATAGATTTAAAAACTAGAATCAAAGAAGGCCTGCAAACTCCAATTCGTTCAATATTCCTGTCAATTACACAATTTCTCTAACTTTTCACCGAGCATTCATAGTCTAAATTTTTTATTTGAGTCTTAGAGTATTCTTAAGAAAATCTAAACAAAATTACAAAGCTCAACCTGCAAAGTAAAACTTTTTGTTGGCTAAAAATTGATATTACATCATTATTACATTCAAAATGTTGAAGATGGACTTCAGCTTTGAGTGTATACTACAAGCAAAGAAATGGTAACCCATTTTAGCCAGTTTATTTAAGTAAAAGTTATGAAAATTTTTAAGAAAATATCAGGCTCAAATGTGAGACTTGTAGTCCAAAATTTAATCTAAATGCAGTATTATGCCACGAGTATGCAAAAGTTCTAAGTCTTGATGAAGATTGAGCCTATCATTGTTCTTAAAATTCAGCAATTCTGAGCTTTGATATTCTCATAAAATGTATTCCTTCAAAAAGTGTGTAATTGTCGTCAGGAAGAGAAAACGAGGTAAACCAGTCAATGACGGCCTTTTCAACTGAATTTTTTTGATAGCTTTCACTTCCGAGTTCTACCATTGATGTCTGACTAGGTTCAATCCAAGTTCATAATGAATCATTTCCGATGCCCAAGAGTTTTATTTCCACTGCCTAGACTTCATTTCCAAGTTGCTTGATTTCAAAAGTGTTGTCCACCGCAGATACAAATTATCAGTGTGCTGCGCAAGGCTCATGATATTTTTGTCAATTGGCATGCGGGAGAACAAGAAGGCAAGAGAAAACAGTCTTGTTCTTCAATTTTAGACCAATAAATTGCTTACTGCAGTTGATGTTACTGAACCAGAATCTTGGTTTTGGAAAATCCGACTGAGTTCTGGGCAGCAAGGAACTCGGTCTAGAGCCGCCACTGTCAGCCATTGGTCATTGCTGACATTCTGTACAACTTACTGTAAGCTGCATATAACCTGCTTATATGCACATTCTTTCAACTACAATTTCAGTGTAATTGATATGTTGACTTCTTTGTGGTGCTCTTTATATCCTATCTCGTTCCTACATTTTCTGTAATTCTAATCTAGCAGATTTCAAATCTAGTAACACGTATCTGGTCTTAAGATTTAAATAATGCTACATTAGATAGTTCCTGTATCTTTAAATGTAGTTGAATCTTAACGAATTTAAATTTTTGCAAAACGCTGAACAAGGAAGAGCTCTATAAACATTTTGAAGCTATTTATTGACTCCTCGTATACTACTAGAAGGTTCAATATCCTGTAGTGTGCTGCACAATGTCTATAGCTCCATAACAAATACTTGAGAAGAATTCAAAGCAACTTATTTTAGATTTCATGCAGAGTGAGAAGTTGGTATTCATACTCCAAGAACAGAACAAGTGCATATTTTGAAAGTAATCATTATTTTGCTGGCATTACGGTAAGCAATCGTATTGTTTCCAGAAGAATAATTTTATTCGAATGGCCTCATGTTAGTTAATGTGCTGACATAGAGGATCAATGCTGAGCTATAAATATTTTCATCATCACTACTTTTTTCCAAATGAAATTTTCTCAGAATGTAACTGCAAATACGCAGTCTAGTGCCATTTTCACCAGGATATGCGGTAACTAACTTTGGCATCGGGACTACTTTATCACAGAATCCTCAGTGCCAAATTCCTCCAATCAATGGTCTTAGGAGCATATGGTCTTTATGAACTTCTTTTTCTGCATCCTTAAAAGACTTGTGATATTGATGATATATAACGCAGCTTTAGAAAGAGCTTTAACATCAGGACGGCGACAAAAAGAGTCAGCATAGACCTTCAAGAAATTCGGCAATCCAATAAGATAGTCATTGATTAATTCAGTGAATTAGCCATTAACTAATGCTTGTTAAAGAAAACACGAGAAAGTTCAGGTGCATGGCTATTCTATAAAAGTTTTGATTCAGACTTGAGTCATCTTTAGTATCTATTTCTATCGAATTATCTATTATTTAAATCTGTTCAAATTCACATTTCTTCATTAATGGATGTAGAATAAAGCACTTTTTCATGGGTTAAGAGAACACCAAATGATCCTACGACGTTTGATAAGAGCCAAATCCGGTCACATTTGCTGCTCTGACTTGCTTTTCTGTAAAGCACAAATTTTTCAAAGGGTAAGGACCATTGTTTAATTCCATGCTAAAAATTCCATGAGCCCATGTGACCAAACGTGTAAGTATGCGCTCATGGTTTTGTTCCTTCATACCTAATTGTAAATTTGTCAGAGTTATTATAATAGGTGGAGCCAAAGCAGCTTCATTTGAAAGTTTCAGAAGGGAAAAAGCCATTGAAATTGATCGTTAAAGCAACTGTACCAATTGTTTGTGAGAAGTCACAGTTAGGCTGCCAAGTGCTGGTTGATCTCGGACAAGATAACTCACAAAATTTTTTGGATTTGTGCACAGTTGTTTTCAAAACAGGTCCCGCTAATCAAACTAAATCAGTTGAGGTATATGCAAAACGTGATTTCATTACTGATGGTGATCGCCTGATGGTGTTAAAGATTGATGTGCTGGAACATATAGATCCTGTTGATTGGAACCTGCATCGGCGTATCCCTAATGTTCAGGTAGTACTTTTCATTTTACATTCAAATGTAAATACATGTCTTTATAAGCGATTGCTATAGATACAGCTGTAACAGATTCCTGCTAGATCTTCAACCTGAAGGAGGACGTTGACAAGCATTTCACAAGCCTTTTGAATTTCTGTGTATTTGTAGCTTTTCTATTCGTGCACAGGTATGGCGCCAGTAAAAGACTAGGGGATATAGCCCCCGTCAGAAGGTGAAAAACTATTTTTCGGAGATTATTGACATTTATAGTTCCCTGAAAAATATATTTTAGCCCCCTCATCGGAAGAGTCAGTCCCTCCGTCGGAAAATTCCTGTCGCCACTCCTATTTGTGCAATAAATAACTTTAGCATAATTATCCTTCTATTTTGTACAAATCATGCTGTATTGTTAAGTGGAATAATGCTCCTAAATTATTACATTGATGGACATTCACTCAGATTTTTACTCATTGGCACAACACTAAGTGACACTGACATTGACAATGATGAGTACTCGTGGGCATTGTTTGACGCTAATAGATTTCAACAGAAACTATTAGACATTAGAACACGCTGATAAGCACTAATTAGCACTTAATTGAAACTAATTGGCATTAATTGATACTTTTATATTTCCTAATAATTCTGTCTAAGATAGAACTACTGTCACTATTTCATGAATTCTTCTTCATGTTTGAGACCCCTAGTCAAATCAATGGGTAAGCAAGAGCTTATAAGACATTTCCTACCAGTGCAATCGTGGATATTAAAATCATTTCATTGTTACTGCAAGGGTGTAGCTTTCTGTTGAAGAAATTAATGATGATTGAGGCCCATTCTAAAAATACTAGACCTTGACAAGCATAATGTATGCAAGAGGCATATAATAAATTATTAATTTTATACTAGCCGTAATTTTATCTCTTTAGAAGACAGCTTGAAGTTACTAGATGATGGTGTGCAGGAGAAATTATAAACTTTTGACGATCATGATAAAAGTTTTACTAAATTGTACGCCTGAGTAACTACTGATCTTATAATTTCCCATAGTACTAAAGTCTTTTTCTGACAACAGATTACAACTGAGGATGTTGGTACTGCAATATGTCAAACGAGTGGAGATCCTCATTTGAGAACTTTCGATGGATTGTATGTTCTTTTCTTTCAATTTCGTTTCAAAGCTTCTAATTTGCAAGTGAATATTCAGAGTCTTAGCTAACTAGCCCAAAAAATAATGGATCTTTTTTGATGTGACAAGGCTTCTTGAGATTTTTCCACAACTCAAAATGAAAATTTCATTACGCTTTCAATTGCCTTGTCCTCAATGGTCCAGATCAAGCCTTCTCAATTAGTGCCACACAGGTCACTTGTGGTACATTTGGTCACGTGGAGTGGCGAGCAGCAAGTGCCCTCAAAAATGAAAAAAGAACAGGAAACAAATTATGACTCTAATTTTTGGTTGAAATTAACTAGGAGTAATTTACTCGAGCTCAAGAAATTTACAACTGTGGCACCGCATTATACTTTTCTTTAACGTACAGGTATGTAGACACGTCTGTGGTAACAAAACTGAGGTATTGTTTGCCTTCTAACGTGTCCAAAGTGACGCTTAACAGATATTACTTGAGAAGGCCTGGCCTCGAATATGCAGTTTCTAAGAGTACTGCTTTCTTCGTATAAAAATTTTCAACCATTCTTCGTCGAAAAACATTGAGAAATTTTGAAACATAATGCTGGTGGAGATGGCTAATTTTGCCATGTGAAATCTTGATAGTTGAAATACAGGGCAATCGTTTAGAACATCACTTTAACAACGTTTTTCTTTCCAACTCAACCAGGAACTATAACCACTATCAAGTTGGAGATTACGTTCTTGTTCAAAGTTCATGTCGAAAATTTGAGGTATAATTCGCTAATTCCTGCATGGTTCTGCTTTTATTTTGCCATGAATGTGCTTGTAGTATAGAAACATCGCAATGTCTCATTTTGCAGCGCATCATTCGCACGGTCACATGTACTTGGCCATTTGATTTGCCTTCATTTGTATTCCTTGCACTACAGGTCCACGTAAGGACATGGAAGTGTGCTAGTGTGTCATGCAACTGCGGAATAGCAGCGAGAGAAGGCGATGACATTATTGTTGTTGATATGTGCCGTGACAGAATTCCTAGGGCTAGATTTGCCAGCAGAGCAGAACCAGCGGATGGAACATCGATAAGGAGAGATAATAATGGAAAGAGTTTCATTGTAAGTTTTATCATTTTTTGTTTCTTACATACAAGCAACAACTCCAAATATCTAATGAAAGTACCCTAACTTCAACTGTAAAGGCTCATTGGGTGGCATTTGCATATCCTCTTGTAGCTAAACCTGCTTTCTTTTCTGAAACAGCCTGGATTTCCTTGCTAATCACACAGTTAACTTCAGTGGCAATCTCTGATACCTTCTCAATTACTTGTGATAAAAGCTAGACTTATCTTAAGCTATATTTCTTCTCTACAATCAGCATCCTAGAAGCAGGTTTCCACACAAAGTAAGATATTGGAATTTTATGAGTAAAATCAGTTGCACCTTGCATTTCACCACATATTGGAGTGCACGCCTCAGGATATACACATGGGTGTATAAACATTGGGGAGTATGCCACAGAGTATATGCATTGGTATGTAAGCATCGGAGTGAACGCCTCAGTGTATGCACATTGCTGTGTAAACATCGGGATGTAAACCTCAGGGCATATGCACTTGTGTGTAAATATAGAAGTGTGGTGTGCGCCACGGGTATACGCTTTGGTGTGCAAGCATGTCATCACAGAATAGTGAATAGGCAGAAGGAAAAATCTGCTCTTTTCAGAGGGTACTTATTTTTTCACGCATGCGTCAAAATGGGGTTCGTCAAACCGAGCCAGTGGTGTAAAAGTCGTGGAAAGTCATTGACTTACTTATAGCAGTCAATTCGTATTCTGGTAAAAAAGGAGGAAATGACAAAATTTTTGTAGCTGGCACTCATTGTGCTGCAGATAGCTAAACAATAAATGAGATTTTGCATCTAGAAGCTCGAACGGAAAGACTTCCGCGATATTTGAGTTGGTAAGTAGGCATCGTTTGTTTACATGAAATCACTTTCTATTTTGCAATTTTATTACATTCTCCACAAATACTATCTTCCATTTTTGTTTAGTTGCAGGAAAATGATGCAGAGCACAAAACATCTACTTGACATGCTTTTGACTAACTTGAATGAGAATTGTGCAGAATATTTTTAGCCATGTTTGTCGAATACATTACAACTGCAGAAGTCATTTATCACCATTCAGAGTTGTTATGCCACATATTTGCAAACTTGATATCAGGATGACGATTCATAATTAATTTCAGGTAGAATGACAGCACAATCATTTGTAGCTTAATGTTTTTGTTTGTGTAAGTAGCTGATTGTAGATTTCAAGAAAAGGCAGGTTTCATGCTAAATGATTTACATGCTATAATATAAAAATGGAATGATAAATTGCACCATTTAGTGAGTAATTTCTTGTCTATTTTTGACAGGGTCATGGATCAGCAGCAGATTATTCCTACTCTCAATCAACCGACACCATCAAAGGGAATTTTCTTTCATTGTCACTTACAAAAGCAATGTTAAGGTAGAATTGGTTTTGAAAACAGTAAAAGAGCTCATCTGTTAGCACTCCAGAGCTTGCTTTAAAATCAAGCACAGTTTCATCGAAAGAAACCCCAATGTATTTCAATGTAGTACATTTTCATATTTAACTCTCTTTATCCCATCAATGGTACTCATGCAAGTTAGCTGAACATCAGTACATAATTATTCAAAAGACCCTTACAAAGCTCTTTAAAAATTATTTGCACCCTTTCAAGGAAGGGGTGAACTCTTATCCTCTTATCGATGCTTTTCTCTTCTGTAGAAAAGTGAACAATCTCACAAGGTTTATATATTCTTAATAATGTATGCTTGTAATATTTTAGATGTAAGAGTATTTTGTTTCACAAATGTGCTGAGTTCAGATTTTGAATTACTCATCATAGTTAGAGAACCATTGCACAGCTAGAAGCAATCTAATGGTTACTTGATTGCTAATAGCTTAATTAGGTAGCCAGTTGCAGATAATCCTAGTGAGGCTATATTTCATTGGGGTTTTCATTCAAATCATGTATTATGCCCTCACTCCAACCGACATTAAAGGAAAATATTTCATTTTTTATTTTCTTCACATACCTAATTATCCTAATATTCAATGGGACACATTGAGCAAAGACTTCATAGCTAATATGAGAGTGAACTTCATGATAAAGTTGCAATTTAATAAGATGTAAGAATTTTCTATCAAAAAATAACACTACATAAAAGCATATTGATCCATTTGGGCTTTCAAAAATGTCTGTGAGATTACAAGGCTAAACATTTCATCTAGCAGTTGCATTGAAATTTTGGTTTACAAAAGGAACCTGTGCCTATATGCTATACATTTGAATACCATTGCCTAAATAGTAGCTACTACTGAATACAAAGTTGACAGTTTCAGAACAGAATATTAGGAGCCAGAAAAATTAAATATGTACCTAGATCCTTTTGGGGAAATGTATCATCAAACACACATGTGATAGCGTTCTTATACTTAGGATTCTATAGCACAAGTTAAAAATTCAGACTTTCCATAAAAATGGTTGATTTCTCCCATCTAATGGTATATACCATGCATATATGATCCATGCATATGGAGCACATAAAATGCAAGAATGTATGGTGTACTCTCATATCATCTTTGCAAGCTATGAAAATGATAAGTAGGACATGGTCTTGGAAATAGACCTCTTCACTTTCACCACCATCAACCTTGTTGACTTCTGAAGAAGCTGACCAAACAATGCCACCTACCACAATGCAAATTTAGTATTGCATGGAGTTTTTCAGCTGATGTATAGCAAAATGCAAAATAAAAACAGTAAGCTTTTTTATTTTTTGGCTGAAATAACAGCAAAATTGTTGGTCTGAATATGTTCAGGGTGGTCAATAAGAAGAATATGCTGTATATCAAAGCACCTTCAATATAGCTATTTTATGATTTAAGATGTTAGATTACTCAGGAAAACCAGTCTACCCAACATCCCCACAAGTAAGGATAGCGAAAGGGACTCCACCTGGCTCTATAGCTACAGACCTGTCCCTCAAATCATCTGCTTGCATACGATTATGAGAGCCTCTACTGACACCAGAACACTGTTTTCTAATGTCCCTGACATGTCTCGGTATGCCATCCACTCACACTGCATGCTTGGACACGATCCTGGTCACCTTACCAGGCATCCACTGCTTTGTGCACGAAGATGGAGAAGGCTTCACCAGACTTCGTCACCAACCAACAACGAACTCTCAACATCTTCGCCTCTAGTACGGAGATTGACATCGAATGAAACTCTCCAACTGTACCGAAACAACAGATTTGAAGGAACAGAGCTCTCTTCCGTGCCCTTCCGAGGTGTCACATTGTACCAAAATGTGGCCTTCTAAGGAGTAATTCCTCCCCTCTTTGCAATCCTCTTGATTGTCCGATGATTTCTCTCAACAATTCCATTGCCGCCCGAGCCCTAAGCAGCCCGGAATTGCAGAGCAATCCCCTACTCATCAGCAAACTGGGCAACTATTGCTGACCTGAACACCGTTGAGTTATCCAGCAATAACACATCACACGGCCCTCACTCAATGACAGCACTACATAATTGAGCAATGATATGCATTGCAGATTTGATTTGCAACCATCACCAGATCGCAACCCTCAATGGGCCACAAGCCACCATCGACAAATACAACTGATGACTAAAGTGAGTCACATCAACTGCAACTCGGCACCAATTGCTATCAACGGTTAAATCACCAGTTGACACCATATTATCACCCCGCAAAGCAGGGTCAGTCCGCTGGCATGCCTCGCATCCAGCCAACTCTCGTTTCACCTACTGACATGTCAGATTCCTGTTTATCTGTCGAGCAAGGAAGATAGTCCTATCAATGCCCAGATGGTGAGGCAAATATGCCGCCCAAATGGCATCCTCAGGACTTTCACCAGTAGCAATAGCTGCAACTATACTTACAGCCCCCTCACCAGTCTCACGGTACTCAAGCTATTTCTTAGGTACCCTGGCCATGTGATCAGCTTTATTTTCAACCGAAGGTGAAATAAAGCTGATCACATGACCAGGGTGATTAACCACATGATTGCTAAAACGCGCTCTATGTTAATAACCACGACACAAAGGAAGAAGTATCTCACGGCTTCAAACCAAGCCTTACAACCTTTATTCGTGGGGGACTCGTAGAAGTTATATGCCATTCTAAGTATCTAGGTGTTCAAATAGACAAAAATCTGACATGGAAGAATCAGATAAAATCAGTCACTGAGAACACTTCTCGTGCAATTGGCTTTCTAAAGTATGCCAAACATTTTCTCCCTGAGGCAACTGTAAAAACTCTTTACACTAGTATTGTTGAGCCTCACTTCCATTCTGCTGCTCTGTTTGGGGCTGTTGCAATTCCACTGACATCTTACAATTGCAGAGGCTCCAAAAACAGAGCAGCACTCATCGTGACCAACAGTCATTTTGATGCCCCAAGCAAACCGCTGATCCAAAGTTTAGCTTGGAAAACAATTGAAGAGTTAATTAATAGACAAGTAAATCTAACAGTCTTTAAATGCTTACACAGCATTGCTCCCAAATACCTTTGCGATATTTTTACTAAAAACACCGTTAATGCCGCATGCAGTCTTCGAAATACAAATACTGATTTAAGGCTGCCTTTAAAAAGCTCTGCTAACGGACAAAATGGTATATTTTATTCAGAGGCGCAAAATTTTGGAATGGCCTTTCAACTGAGGCCAAACAAACTACTTCAATTAAAGCCTTTAAGTGCCATATTTAGCCTTTGTCGGTGTATTTACAGATTATCAAAACCGTTTTAATTCGTAATCTATGTTATTTCAAGATTTGTAATTAGACTTTTTAAACAATGTAATTAGGTTTCTATTTTGTAATTATTACTTTTTTGTGGTAGATATGTAAGTATAATGTAGATGGAGGGCCCTTGAAAATCAGTTATTACTGACGGGCCACCCTCCTTAAGTATGTGAAATGAAATGAAATGAAATGAAATGAAATGAAATGAAAGGTACAAAACCAACTGTCACATCAAGACAATACTCAGTGATTATATCACTCATCACTCCCAGATGACACTTGACAAGCATTGCTGTGATGCCTTTTGTACGAACACGATTGCGCTTGTCGATGACACTGGTCATCCAGCTGACAACTGTGAGCAAGTCAACAGCCAGCCTAAGGGTCTTGAAACCCCATGCTATGGCCATGTTCACCCCATGACCCAATCAAGCTCCAGGGCCACACCCAAACCTTGTGAACTAGCATCAGTCCACACAGTTACAGCACTATGTGGGCTCACATGTCAAACACCCCTGACTGGGTCCTCAAGATGAGCTCCTTTTAGGAGCTCCGTCATCAATTTGATGACTGACTCTTCAACAGGAGAGCCCCAGGGTCCACTACTCCCTAAGCGCTTTAAGAAGCTGCAGTGAATGCGTCACCACATGGCTACTGGGTAATTACCAACCAAATGACCAATGAGAAAAGCTCTTACTTAGTCAACCCCTTCATACCAAGGTCGATGTCAACAAGAGGCTTCCCCCTCAACATATGCAGATGTCCACTGGAGTCCTTGTGCAGAGCAATACCCAACAACCAACCTCCATCAATGTCCTCTGGCTCCTTCATCTCAAGCCAATACTTGGTGAGGTGAGCACAGACCTCACCCACAACAACCACAGATTCCTGCATTACTATTTAATTGATATAATGATCAGTTCCATGACGAACCCTGTCGTCCAACAATAATACCTTGCGTAGAATGGATATCATAATCCTTGGTGCACAAGACAATCTAAACCCCCAGTGTGTCAATGCATGATGCACCCCGTTATACCGTACAACCTGGTATTTCCACAGGTCCTCAGATATATGGACCTGCAGATATGCGGACTTCAAATAAACCACCTTTAGTTCGCCCTGTAACTGCCTCCATTTCCTGACCTTCTCACCACACAGCGACCATGTCACCACCAGTATGACACTAGACAAAGTTATTTAGCTCACGGTAATCCATGAACGGACGCACTTTGTCTCTGGTGGGCTGAAACACGGCCAGCAAAGGAATAACACCCTTAGCAGCCCCATCCCACCACTTCAACAAACCCTTAGAAATCCATCTTTCCAACTCAGCTTAGTAGCGCTCCTGCACAAGCGGTGCCTGAGTACACTTGTACTCTGACAGCCGAGTCTGGACTTCATCTTAGAACTTGACCTTAAAAGCCAAGTCATTGAGGGTCAAGCCCAACCTGCCACCCAATTGCTCCAAGCAACTCAGGTAGACATCAACTGTCTCACAGGCTTCAACCCTACAATTGACATAACTACAACATGCCGCCTGCCTAGGTATAGCATACTTGGCTGTCAGCACAGCCTTCACAACCTCCCAGTCAGAGGCCTTGCCCACCATCATTCTACTATAAATTCTCACAGCATTGCTGGCAAGCATATAGATGAGGAGGTCCATGGGTACCACATGCTCTACCTCGCATAGCCTCTCATAGGGTACAAGCCACTCTGCACCCTCCACAACACCGTCAATGGCAAAGGGAATTATCTGGTGGTGAAGTCCATCCAAAATTGGACTGTGGGCCTGGTTAATGATGCTAGCCAACACACTAGCATCAATCACAATGCTCTGGGGTGCCTCAGCAGAAAACCAGCATCAGACTGGCCGGCTCCAGATAGGTCAGGGATTCCCCCTTGGAATCCCCCAGGGGGCCTGTGCCCCTCTCACCTTCCTTCGACATACATTTATGTCATAGAAGGCCGGGATAGCTTGTTGTATAAAAACTAAGGTGACTTCCAACCTCTCCTTGTCACCACCAATGCCACCTTACAAACTGTACCAGACAGTTCCATAGCAGTAGTAATAATAAAGTAAAACTACTAACTTCTTGTACATCAGCAATGTACAAGTAAACAAGAAAAATTAACGTTCACAGTAGAACAACTACTTAACGTACACAATAGTACACTAGTTAAACGTACACAGTAGTACAAATAATCAAATAATCAACAAGCCACATTCCTCAAGCCTACAAATATGCCTGCCAGCACAAGCGTTTCCTCAGGCCAACAAACATGTCTTACCAGCGCAAGCATATGAAGACCAGTTAGATCAAGAACAGCGGCAATGCATGCCTGCGCATTTACCAGCTTTCAGAAATTCAAGATGGCGGCTACTTCAAGATGTTGGAGAATCTCACAACATCTCCTCCAGCTTTTCAAAGCTACAAATCTGGCATCTAGTACTCATACTGGTGCAAGTACCAAGGACCCCATCTTACATGCTGCGACCTCCTGAGCGCACCCTGACTTGTTCTGTTCTTCAACAATTTGCTCAGCCTCAAACTCCAACTGAACCTCATCAGTTTCTTCCTGAGTGGGACCCTGACTTGAGTCCTCTGGAACCTTGTCCTCACCAGGGGGCACCTCGGTGTTGTGAGATCCTCCATTGAGTTTTCTCTAAAAGTGGTTAAATGGCGTAATCATTGTGCTTATATACTGCATATATATCCCTCGCTTCTCCACTTATGTCTATATTGCTTTCATACCTGGGCTAAAAGACCATCATTTTCCCTTTTTCAATTAGCTGAAGATAGGAAAAGGTCTTTCTTTCAGAATCGTATTATTGGCTTCATCTTACAGACAGCTTTGTCATCTTGTGCTAATACTTTCTCTGAAAAGCAAATTTGTCAAATCATGGAGGTTTCCACCATTTTATGATGGAATATGGCTTATAAGCATGGTTTTTCTCTTTGAATTGGCCCGAATTGTTGTTCATCTGAGCCAATGTTCTCAACTGCAAATGAAAGCTGCGCTTCCAGACTAATGTTTCATCCTACATAGTTTTATTTTCAGATTCATCTTTTAGGAACTTGGCGAACAGAAACGGGACCGCAGAAATAGGGGCTTATAAGAAGAAGGGATTGATAAGAAGATAATATGAACAGAGTAGAATGGAAGAGCTGGGCGTTAACTTCAGCTTGAAGAAACTGTTAAGCCTGGTTTCCTACAACCCATTACCCAGTTTTCCTTCGGGAGTTTGAGTTAGCTTTTATTATATATATTTGCTTCAAAAGTGATTCCTTTGGACAGGTTTTGAGGCACTTTCATTTCCTCTGCTAGATAACATTTCCATCTGGTGCCTTCGTGCGCATTGACACACACAAATGGTTTGCAAACTGGTACTATGCAAACTTTGTTGTGCAAGTTCCTAGTGATGACTTCAAATGTACCAAAGGCCTCTGTGGAACATTTGATGGAAACAGTAAAAATGATTTGACAGGCAAAGGTGGAAGGTTGTGGCAGACTCTTGGTAAAGGTCGCACAGCGGATGGATTCTCTGAAAGTTGGAAGTTAGTTCCCCCTCCTGACATTTAGAATTTGCTTCTAAATATATTTCAAGTAGTCTGTTGGTGATGCAGAACTTTACTACAGCGCGAAAAAGTGGCAAAATTTTTTTGACATACTTAAAAGCTTTTCTCGTCCGACTCTCATCAGAGTATGAAAACCTCGGATAGTGACCTAAAGGTTAACTGAAATATATATCCAGATGCAGTTACATGCGATAGGATGCGTCTAATTGGCCCCAAGGGTGGCCAATTAGGACCTATTAACCATTGTTTACTTGAAGAGTCCCAGTAAGAAACAAACTCTCTTTGTCTAC
>WIPJ01000047.1:90445-103166 GCA_018155075.1 Cassiopea andromeda
GTAGACAAAGAGAGTTTGTTTCTTACTGGGACTCTTCAAGTAAACAATGGTTAATAGGTCCTAATTGGCCACCCTTGGGGCCAATTAGACGCATCCTATCGCATGTAACTGCATCTGGATATATATTTCAGTTAACCTTTAGGTCACTATCCGAGGTTTTCATACTCTGATGAGAGTCGGACGAGAAAAGCTTTTAAGTATGTCGAAAGAATTTTGCCACTTTTTTGTGCTGTAGTAAAAAGATTTCAGTGTGCAAATAGATGTTTGCGCCTGATGCGAGAAATAAAAAAACGAAATTTGAGTTGATCATTGTCCGTTAATTCATGTTATTATTTGAACTATGTTCAAACTATGTTGCAAACTATTTGAACTATGTTGCAGATATTTTAGCAATTCATCAAAAGCAGACTGGGGCTCTTAAGCTATTGTAAGTAAAAATGAGATTACATTCTAAAGCATTCAAACTCTTTTAGAAGATGGAGCACTCTTCTGAATGGTGAAGTTTTTCAGTAGCGTGTTTTCGCTAATATGATCTAGGCTATGTTTAAAATTGAAGTTCTACTGGGTTTTAACTGCACTGTGACAGATAATGCTCCTTGCATCTATCCCACCTGTAGCAGATCCACCTCGCTCCCAATCATAATTCGATTCGCTAGGGAATTTCGCTCCCAATCGTAATTCGATTCGTTTAGGCAGCGAATCGAATTATAGACCTTGAAAAAACAAGTTTTCTCTTACTACGGACAACCAGAGGTTAATGCAACGGCCAGTGTAGCCAAGCAATACCCCTTTGGACTCTGTCAAGCATGCTTGGCTACACTGGTGATTTCTCCAAAAATAGCATGAGCACTGGTGCTGAATTTACCGAATGTTTTAGAGGTATCTGAGAGTTGTTGGGTATCAAGTTTTTGGTCAGCTCAATTTGCCAAGTATATGTGGACTCGAAGTTGACAAAAGTTAAGAAGTACTTAACCAACCCAGGCAGGCCGAGTTTCATATGATAGCTTGAGACAAAACTGCTTTACAAGAAAACTTTGATCAAATTAAAAACTAAATGGAATGAAACATTCATATTATGCTTTCAAAAATCCTGAGCATTACTTGTGTTATAGATGCGTAAGCCGGGTTGTGTTTGTTATTGGAGTTTAAAAGTTCAAGAAACAGTGAGGAAACATTTAAGACTTAATTTAAGAAAAAATGAAGAAGAATTTAGGCTGGAAGCAGAAAGCTTGTGTCTTATAAAAAACGCATATTTACGATATTTTTAAGAAACGTGCAGTATTGCACACTATACAAAAGCCTAGTATTTAGAATCAAGCTTTAAGAAGCCTTAAGAGAATTTTGATAATAAATTTATCAAATTTTTAACTCTAGATTTGAAAATCTCTTTATTAGGTTGCCAGCTGGTACAAGCTTGTTCTACAGCAAAGGAGGCGAAGTGAAATGTAATGCAACAAGGGCAAAACACTACTGCACTTGTAAAGAGAAGGCAGGTCATAGGCCTGTTGTAAATTGTCGATTCACTTCCATTGTGAATAAGCCAAAGTACCTCCAAGGTCAAAGAGGCTGGAAAAATTTAAAGTTCCCTGGAGGAGAGCATTGTGGGAAACGAAAAAGAAGATCATTGGCTGATGACATTGTCCTACCTGATGACAGAGATATTGCTGACTATTTATATAATCCAGATCCTTTGGTGAATATATCAATTTCAGAGTGGCCTACTCCTTTAGGCAAGACTCTTCAAAATGTGAAAAGACACTGCACCGATGCTGTAAAAACCTCGGAGGCTGGGATGGTTTGCAAGAGAATTGAGAATTTTTATTTCACTCCATTCATAGAACAATGCATTGAGGATGTTCAGGTATTTTGGTTTATTTTTATATTACGTTATCCTCATTAAAGAGTAGGCTCAATCCTTATCTGCTTTTGCGTATTATTCAGGGTGTCTATTTAGAAGTGTTCTTGCAAGTAAGTAGATATACTTAGACGTACACATGAGTTAGGGGATGCAATACCGCCAAAAATGGCAACTGCGCACCAAGTTGAATTATTTTTTTGGTTTGATACAAATTGCAATTAGTGTATACCAATTTGGAGAAAGTAGAAAATCAACTGTTGTAATAAGGAGACTTCAATAACTCTGCTTCTATTGATGGCATACAAACAGCAGCAAGTGTCAACAAAGAATCGATTAAAGGTAACTACGAAAGTATTGATGCTTATGAATTTTCTCTCCTTGATTAGCATTCGTTTAACATTATTCGGCTTTGCTGCCAGTGGAGCAGCCAAGTTTCAACGATTGCAACGAGATGCATGACACTTTTATTGCACATTTTATTCCAATTAAATAACATTATGTTGCATACACGACCTGTCCTTACCTTTCATTCCTAGTGTAATTGAATTAACTTAAGATATAACTGCATATACGTTGGCTCTATGTTTGCTGGTTGTATACCATCCATGAGTGGTGCATCAGAATAATAGTTACGGATGTTACTTCACAATAAAACTAGCATTTTGATTTGGCAGAGGAATATGCAATGCAGTGTCTTTCCTTATGCTATCTACCTTAGAGGAAAATTTTTTCTTGAAACAGATTACAGATAATTACACCTTCACGGAATCTGCTGTTCTAACAATGCAAAGTGCTTGCGAAGAAATATTCTTGAAGAATACATCACTATGGAAGATTGATCCAACCAGAAATAATACATTTGGGCCTCCACCAGATATGGGAAATACGCTATGCCCTAATTTATGCAGCGGACATGGATCATGTGTAAATGCAACCTGCATTTGCAATGAAAACTTCACATCAGTGGATTGCTCAATTGAAATGAACAAAGCTCCAACAGTGACGTCAATAGCGAATCATGGATTGTGTGACATTAGAAAAGGAACAGGCTGCCTAAGGATCAGAGTAAACGGCGGGGACTTCATTGATTCCGCTAATTTAACATGCCGTATTCAACAAATTAAGGTAAAATGGTTATTCTTACATGTAAACAATGCCTCCCCAAGAATTTAATTGCAGATGCTGATAGCATTATCATGCGATATTTCAAAGCATTAGCTTTGGAAACACAAGTTTAATTTTCTAGGCATATATGTATGTATGCGTGTATTAGTATGTGGGTATGTAAGTGTCTGCTTTGTAGTATGAACGTGCCGACGTGCGTCTGGAAGTGTTTGCATGTGTGCAGATGTGCATGTTTAGTATGTTTCCACCTAATAATTGTGTTCGTTTTTAAAGATTTCTGATAGTCCGTTTGAAAAGACTAACAAGAGCTGGACAACAGCTGGATATTTGCTGAGTTTCGGTGAAGTGATGTGTGAACTGAAAAAGACTACTCAAATTGAAGTAGACGGCTTCCTCAGTGGCTCTCCAGGTGTTCCATATGTAGGATACCTTGCTGATGTATCAAATGATGGGAAAATTTACAGTAATACTCCTGCACTTTATATCGCGCATGATTCAAAATGCATGGACTGCAGACCAATCACAGGCATCTGTAAAGTCAAGGCAAGTGCTCAATTGCCATTTTCAAATATCTTTACAGTGGTACATTGTGTATTTATCATATTTTAGCTCATATCTTTATTGAACAGTGCATTATTATAACTTAGAATGTTTCTTCTCCATAGCCTGAATCTTGTTTCATAAATGGATATTGCTTTCGCCGTAATGAAGACAATCCGCTAGAAAGGTGTTCCAAATGCATTCCAGAGCAGAGTCAAAGCTCATTTTCAAAAGGTATTCAATGGATGAATATATACGACTTAAAGCATTTGGTCATTCACCTAGTTCTTTGCATGTCCATCATCAATCCAGCCATCCAATAACAATCCATTCATTCATTCGTCCATCCATCCATCCATCCATCCATCCATCCATCCATCCATCCATCCATCCAAACAACCAACCAACCAACCATCCATTTTGTGATGTTCTGCGCAGATTTTTGGTATTAACGCTAGTTATTTTTCATGAATTATCTTCTATCTCCTCCACTCCGCTTAAACTTTGGCAATTTCTGCATTCACCGCAACGTTTCAGGCACACTATTGTAAATATCAAGTAGAACTAGCTAGCTTCTTAAAACTCAGCAGTGAGGTTGCTGGTAACTTTCTGCATCGTTTTTGGTTTACAAGCTATATAAGAAGGAATTTTCTCATGATTTTCCAACCAAAATTTACAATGTGCGATTTTAAGATCCCAAGGTGAGCAGACCTAAATATGAATAGAGGCTTGGGCTGTGTGCAATCTGAGGCATGCATACAAAATATACTGCATTGTTAGCTTTGCTAATTGAAATTGAATCTGTTGCTAAATCGCGCTCTGCGTATGCTTTCTTTTATTTCAGAAAACTCGCTTTCTTTAATAGGAATAATAAAAATTACTTTCCAGAGCCTTCAAAGTAAATACTACTGCAAAGTAAATTGAAATCTGTTTACCAACTTCATCCTCTTATAATATAGGATTCGCAAAATACTTCATTTCAATACGCCAAAAGTGTTCCGCAGCATCAGCTACAAGTATTTAAAGCGTAGTAATGAATGCATGATTAGCCAAAATTCAAACAAAATTGAAGAGAAAAGAGATAAGTTGTGATACTTCATAATTTTACGCGCTGAAAGCCCATGTGCAACTTCACGAAATAGGCCCAACTTTTACCAAAGTATAATGGATAGCTATAATTCTTTTTACCACCATTCAAATGGTTGCCAAAACAAAACTTGCTTCACATGATATAATGTGCAACTCCCGGAGTTGGAGACCTTGGCCCTTGGCGCTTCTATTTCATTGGTCTTGTGTGCTTACCTTTCAAGATTTCTTTTGCATTGCCACGTTACTTTGAGCATGACGTTCTCAACTAGTGGCCTCTTAGCTGACTTTTTCTCATCAGTTGTAAAATTCTCGCAGATTTCCAACAGAAGTGTTCAACTACAACAACAAAAGCAACAACAGGAGCAAAAATGACAACAAAGGAAGCAATAAGCAAGACAAACATAAAGAAGGCATCACTAGGGACTTCTATAGCGCCAACAAGTGATCCAAAAGTCAAAAAACCGAGAAGGATAAAAGAAAGTAGCAAAACAAACATAATAATAATCTCATGTTCAGCAGTTGGTGCAGTAATTCTTATTGCACTCATAATTATTGTTTTCCATAAGTTCAAGAATACGCATCAGCCCCAAATATTGAAGGAAGTCGTCACTCCAAGCTCAGAGCACAAGAAATACGATGCCAGAACATTTGTGAATGCAACATTTGAGGGAAATTGAACATCTTTTTTCAAATGAATTTCATGATTAAAATTAAGGTTAAATCTTTAAATAGACTGGCTAGACTTGTCATTTATATTGTTCTATAAAATCCTCGCGAATAGGCAATGCCAATCATGCTAAGTAGCTACTCAGCAGTACGAAACCTTTCGAAAGCAGTTGTGTAACCCTCAAATTTGATGAAAAAGTGTTCCCAGTAGTGTTTGTATTGAAATAGTAAATAGGACAACATCGCTCAGAGAAGTTAATGCAAAAGATATACTATCAGGGGTGGATCCAGGAGAAAATCTGACTGTTGCTCACCATAATATAGATGGGCGTGGAACAGTAAAGCGTCCGTGAAACAGTGAAGCGAATTCATTAGGAATGTGGAACTACCTTTCCTCCAGATCCAAAGAGATACAGCAGATAATATTGTATACATCAGCTGTTTAATTGCAATGATAAAGCCCTTTCTCACTCGGTAATTTGAACATTTATAACACCAGGAAATCTGACTGGTGCTCAAGCAGCAGTTGCACCACCCTGGATCCGCACCTGGACTATCTCATAATGTTATCTATGAAGTATTGAAATTCAGATTTTGACATTCTTTTACTTAGACTGTGTGCAAGCAAATATCATCACATATTCTGCTGGTTCACATTGAAGATTCATGCTACCCTAATAGACAGCTTTGCCTTAGCATGTTTGGCTTATACTTAGTGTGTTAATCACGAAATAAAATCGTATCTTTTTTTAAATCACTAATCTTGCAAAAATTCAATACATTTAGAAGTACATTTGGAACATATTATGAATTTATTACTCTTTAGCATATTTAATACAACTTTTTCCCGACGGGGGCTGACTCTTACAACGAAGGGGCTAAATTAAAATTAGTAAGCTACCATAAATGGAAAAATCTCCAAATGATTAGCTTTTGACCTTCCGATGGGAGGCTATAATTCTCTAGTCTTCCCCTCGCGCCTCCCTTGACTAGTAGAAAAATCAAATAAGAACTTCGGAATATGAATTATGTTACTGTTGGGACACTTTACTGTTTAAAAAGTGGCACTGTTTAAATATGGAACTGGGATAGCGTGATATTGTTGAATTTTGGTACAATTGCAATTTGCTACCAACGAAACAAGGTGTCATCAAGAAATGGGATTGTTGAAGCGTGGCAAAAATGAATTATGGTACTGCTATGGTACTGCTGAATTGTGGTAATGGTAAAGTATGCTATCGTCTTTGCCGGTGGTTTTCTACCTTTTTGCTGAAACGGAACCCTAAGGCAAGATTCCAGTCACTCGAGGTAATCCTGTTCACATATCTGCAAAAGAGAATTAACAATTATTGTCCATCATAGAAATTGTGCAACTTCTGGCGGAACCCCTGGACTGCACTAGCGGAACCTTAGTGTTCCTCAGAACCCCGGTTGAAAAACACTGCACAGTACCATTGAGGAATGACATCATTGAAGCAAAGCTTCATTGACATTTAGCGCCATTGAAATATGGTGCCGTTGAAGCTACCAGCCTTAGCCTTCAACTTCGTGCCACAGTTTTATGCTTCAGGGACATCAGAATGTATCCATAAACAGACAATGACATTTTGTTTTCATTCTTTTATTATATCTTTTTCATAGGCAAGCCTTCTGCACGCACTTATATACATGTATAAACCTGAATAGAACGGGGGGAGAGTGAAGAATTCACAATAGTGCAAAGAGAACCCATTTGTACTTAGTATTGGATTTTGATTTCAGGAATAGCTTCTTCAATTAAAACATTGCATGTTTTCTAAAATGCTTCAAAGCCAAAGGTTAAAGTTACTAATTCTTGCTCTAAATAATTGAATACATATTGAAATGCGCAGTGGGGCAAAGAAATTTTAAATGCTGCAAAAGTAGATATTAAAAGCAAAAGTAGACTTTAAGCTCGTCAAAAAGAGTATGATATTGGTTGTTTTGCTTTAGTTTTTTATTGCATTCTACCTTATTTTGCAAAGCACTACAGTTTCAATTGAAAAATATAGATAGAGCCATAATTTGTCCAGTTAATATGTTACCTTTTGTTTAAAACTTCTTACGCATCTACTTCTACTCTGCCTTTTCTCTGTGAAATGATGCAAGCCATTCACTCTAAAGCTATTCACATAATCTGAATATTTTTTCCTTAAAAGTAAGACAGTGATCTTGAACGAAATTTCCGTTACAAAAAACAGTCTTTCTTCATTGAAATCCAAATTACATGAAGCACATCTCTTCAAACTTTCTTTTCCCGTCATTGTTTTTGTAACGGACATTACAGAACATTACATATTAAGAATAAGCAAGCACAGGACTTTTACTACTAGTGACTAATAATTACTGTAAGCTATAATTAACACAGGGATGTGCCGATTGGGGGCGTAGAGGGGGTGTCGCGCCCACAAATATCTTCAAAGTTGCAAGAAAGTTGGTCAAAAGGAAGCCATGCTAGAAGAGATTTGGCAACAATATTTTGTGGGTTCTATTTTATATTTTTTTAGTAACAATGGTTGGTCAATTGGTGAAAACGCCTCCCCCCAAAAGGTGTCTTGGCACATCACTGAATTCACATAATCCCAATAGTTTAAAGTGTACCAATAGGTATTTCCTTTTAAGTTTAATGTTCGTTACATTGGTAAAAGTTACAATAAACCAAAAATTTTTAAGCATATTACAATTTAAACATATTTGTTGTCTTACATGATTGTTTAGAGATTCTAATGCCAATTCACAGCGAATTCTTGCCCTTTTGCAAGTCAGTAATTTCCGTTACTTGGATACACCCAGATCTACTGTCACAAGGCGCTGGTAAAAATAATAACACACTGGTGTTGACTATACTTCAAAGTCCTTTCGTGTAAAGTATGCTGCGCCATTTTTCAACATTTTAGGACACACAAAGACACTTCATACGTCATCATTACAAAGTGATTTTGCATAAAATTGCGCACGAGTTCCACCAATTTACCTCTAAGACAATCATGAAGACTTAGTAATGTCACAAGTTCATATTTAGCCAATATCCACGTGTATAGCTTTCTTAAAAGATGGGATAAATGGGGATGGGCATGAAATGGCAAAGATCATGTGATACCCTATCAAGTAACGAATGAAGGATATTTTCATAGAAGACAAATGGGTGTCACCATTACATTGCTGATTTAATATTGAATAAAACGTGTTATGCTAAGATTCACTATGACGCTTCACTTTCGAGAGTATTCAAAATACAAATTGAAAACATTGTCGACATTGTGTCCAAATCAATTATTGAAGCCCTTTCGAGGCATTGTTCTTTCAACACATTAGGCCCTGGCCAAACGACTCGATTTTTCACTCGATTTTTTACTTGTTGAGTGAGTCGAGTGGAGTTGAGTGAAGTTTGATCTTTGTCAAAAAATTCGAGCAAAAGAATTGTTGAGTGAAAGTCGATTCGTTTGGCCACCTTGTCGAGGAAGTCGAGTGAAAACTTGCGCAGTAATGTCTCATTGGGCGATAAATATTTGTAATGGTAACCATTTTTAGCTGATATGCGTTGCGGAAATATGAGTAGTTGAGACGTCGAGAGAAGTCTAGTGAAAAATCGAGTCGTTTGGCCAGTGATGGCGCCAGAAAAATTGCTGGGAGCCTAGAGCTGTCAAAATGCCGACAGTGAGCGGTGTCCAAGAGTTTTTGCAAACAATGTCTATAGTATTGCCTTCTAAAAAGAGTAAAAACTTAAGGTCCCAGATTTTATGAAGTGCCGACGATGCATGGAAATTTAGATGCCGACGGGGGGCTACATCCCCCTAAGCCTCCCGCTGGCGCCATCCCTGCGTCTGGCCAGGGCCTTAGGAATGTTTGCCTTGGTCGTAGTGCATATGCTATGGTTGGCTTTATTTACAGAATTTTTTAGCTATATAGTTCTTTCAATGCCAGGCTCATCAATAATTGGAGAAAATAAATTCTGCTACCAAATCACTAGTAACGTACATAATTCTAAACTTCAATTATAGGTGTAACTCAGAAAAATGTTGTTAGCTGTGCTAAGAATTTAATGTAGCTCAGAAAGACGTTGTGTTATATGCATGGGGAAATAGAAGGCCGTTAGGCGTGATACGTTATCATAACATACCTTTTTGCAAAACAATGCTTATTCTCTTTGAAATTAACATGGTTTCCGAAATCTAACGATGATGCTAGCTAAGCGCATAACGCTAACAATTTTAAATATCATGCTGGCAGCTTTGAGGTTTTAATTAAGGAAAGCATAAAAGATGAACTTAAGTATGTATAAAATTTACTTTAACCTACAAATAACAAAAGAATCAACTTTATTTTTATCAAAGAAGCACAATCCAATTATAAATCTAGCACTACTAACCTCAAAATATAAACTTCCAAAATGTGATGGGAAGTAACATTATCACAGTCAACCGTTTTAGTAGAAATAGCAACTTAAACACTTGAAACTGTATGAACTTTTAACTATGAACTGAACATGGTTCATTTTACATCAGGTAGACAAGAGTTGTTGCGAAAGGCAGAGAAACTGTTAGCAAGAAAAACATCCAGAAGTTTGTATGGTCAATTCTTTTGGCAATTTGCTTCCATTGCTCTTCATTCGTCATTTCACTGTGGTCAATAGGCAACATGACTTTCGACTCCTCACATAGACCACTCATTCCTGGCACCTTCGTTCTCTTAACATCTTCAACTCCAATTTCAGTTTGCCTGTTTTTTCTTTTGCCTGCTTCGTTCTTTGTGCCAACGGCAATTTTTCGAGTTTGCTTTGGTTTTCTACCACAAATATTACAAAGAATATGACGTAGCTTTTGCGGTGACTTTGTTGTTTTATAAGCGATGTGAGTGGTATAAATTGTTGCTAGAAGTGTCCCAATCATAATAAAGAACAACTCCGTGTATAACACACCGATTAATGGACTTTCATTTGATTTCTCAGGAAGCTTATCCGAGATAACAAGCAAGTACACACTCATTGCCAAAACAATCGTTATTCCAAATCCAATTCTTTCACCAGATTCAGGAGGCACGAAGAAGACAAATGGCGACAGCAGTGATAAACACAAGCAGGGGAGGACGAGATAAAGAACATAATACAGTGGTAGTCTCTTTAACGAAAGATTGAATTCTATAATAGAAAACGGATTTTTGCAACATGAGTAAACTTCGTCCCGAAGGTGGGGTGTCAATGCTTTAACCTTCCACACACCACTCGAATAATGAAACTTGTCTTGAAAAGCTTCAATAGATTTTGGTTTGTTGTAAAATTTCAACTGAAGCCTCTGTTTTGTCATAGATATGGATCCAAAAAGCAAAGAGCAATTCTGTGAATCGAATGGAAACCATTTGACATTGATATCGCAGGATGATTTTAATGTTACAGGTGATACCCATGTCACTCTACCCCGTTCATCAACTAGCAAACTTGCTTTATAAACATCTAAGGCCGATACACTTTCTTCGTTGGCTGTATTGTACAGAAGAATATCCGGTGTCCAAAATGTGTCTGCTGGTACAACCAATCTATCAATTGCACCGTATTGTGAGCTATTCCATTGCAAATTCACATCTACCCATCTCATTAAGACTCGTGCATTAATTTGTAATTGTTGCTCTTTAATGTCCAATTTTACGATTTTTGTCAGCCTTAAATCAAAATTAACGTCGATAGCTTTATCGCTTGGGAGGACACTCGGGTGGTAGTTTGTAGTTAAAGTATCCAAAAGTTCTCTTTCATGCATTCTTCTGGAAGGAAGCACTGCCATAGCTTGAATGGCAAGGCAGCTGATAAAAGGATGCAGATACCAAACAGTCCCATATTGTTTCTTCGTGTTTTCTCCTAACATATCTCGGCTTGTGTAGCTTCTACGCTTTAACTGATTATTGCACAACGAGCACCTAATTTGATTGGATGTAACATAGCAACAAAAAGATGTATTACACTGTCGTCATCCTCGGAACTGTTACAGGGGAACAAGAGAATCTACTGTTACGGGGGCAAAAGGGAACCCACTGCTGCAGGGGCACAAAGCAAGAGGGAAAATTTCCACCGCTGGTCATGATGGATTGTCGCCGCGGACCCTTCTCAGCATGTATGCGGACTTTCCTTAGAGAAGAAAAACGGTGCGAAAAAACATTTAAATCAATTTGTATTATGTTATTGATGACGATCAGAACAATGGAATTAGCGTACAAATGAAGATAAGTAAACTGTACTTAATGCATCTCATTCCTTTCTACTTTTAGCGTGCTTTGAACCTACCATGAATGATTTGCTTTACTTGCAATAAACCGAATATGAATGGTTATCCATATAGGCCATCCTCTTTCTTCGTGAAAATACAAAAATCCGTGAATTTTCAAAATACAATGCTTACTAACGTATTTCGTTGCCACTCTCATATTGCAAAATTTTTGCGTTTTTGCAGAAGGGCACCCAAACCTTCAAAATATGTTATTCTTCTTCTTCTTCTTCTTTTACGCTTTCACGTCAAGAGGATGACACTGCGCGGTCCACCACTACCTGCTAAGTGTGTCTGTTATTAACCAAAATTTCATGACTGCAATTTCTAATACTAACGCTATTTATACCCCCACCATTTTTAACTACCACCTTAATGTTAATATTTTCTAAGTCTTTGTCCACCAGTTTTAGCCATGTTAGCTTCTGACCACCTCTTGGTTTTGGAGCATGTTTTCTTGCTTCACTTAGGGCTGCTTTTGCTGGTGATTCTTCTGGTAGTCGAAGAAGATGTCCGTACCATTTTAGTCTTCTTTTCTTGATTATTTTGCTCCATTGTGTGATCTTGGTTGTTTCGTATAGCTTTTCACTTGATATTTTCTTTGGCCATTTTATGTCCAGGATTTTTCTCAGGATGTTTCGCTGGAAGACATCTACTGTATTTTCTAGCTGCTTCGTCATGGTCCACAGCTCACTATTGTATAGGAATATACTTGTTAGATGACTGTTGAATAATCTCATCTTTACGTCTTGGGATACTCTTTTATTTTCAAAGATGTATTTCAGTTGATTATATGCTGAGAGACTTAATATTTTTCTTCTTTTGATGTCATTTTCCGAGCCTAGTAGGCTTCCAAGATATTTGCATTTTCTCCAGCTGTTATCACCTCCTCTTGTCACAATATACTCTTCAGTTTTGGACTCATTTGCCTGAAGGTTCAGGGGTCGCGGCGCGAGTATTTGAGTGGGGGGGCCAGAAATTGGATAACATTTTAAATCTGCCCCACTATGCTTGGATGACAGATAAAATTGTGCGTCCAAAGAGCTTTTGATACCCCCCAAAAACAGCCCTTTATACCTCAAATTATGAACAAAAATTTATAAATACATACTAACGAAGAACAGTAAAATACAGATGCGCAAATTTCATCTTAGCAAAAAGTGGGGGGGCCAAG
>WIPJ01000047.1:104586-145248 GCA_018155075.1 Cassiopea andromeda
CCCCCCCCCCCCCGTCGCCGCGACTGCTGAGGTTTCTTTCACCAAGGATGGGTGGTACTGTATCTTTTAGTGCATCTTTTCTTTCTACATCAAAGATACTGGAGGAGAGGCTGGATAGGAAACTCCTCAAGAACAATGGAAAATGTTATGGTTCATTGCATTTTGAAAGTTGTGGGCTATATTCATTTCCGGTTACAATGTGAATTTTATATATTGCCTTATTTGTGATTGTTATCGACTTTTTGGTTTAGACAAATACAGTTTCTAAGCATACCTGAAAGAGAGGACTGTAAATAGCTTAGAGAGCTCTGCATTTTAAACAGAACCGTGCATTTCATTCCACGGTGCTGTTTGGTAAACTGCAGTACCTTCGAAAGCAAAGCTGTGTATCCTTTACTCAGTTTCCACAGAATTCCTTCAAGTTCTAACAAATGTAAGGCAAAGATAGAGTGGAGAAAGAAGCTTTTGAATATTGTTAATAGATGTGATTCTTTATTTAATTCTGAACAAGCATTTATTTGCTCCCGACATCACAAGCCAGATTGCATTAAAACAGGTAAGCCTTGCACACTTTTTATTTGAGAACCATTAAATTTTAGAGATTTGTATTTTTGTTTCTATAAGCGCATGGTTAAGCAAACAGTCTGGTGTTTAGATGTGTTACAGGCTACTAGCCTATCTATACACTGCATATTATATAAGAACAGGAGCTTGCGAAATTTAGAAGAAATTGAGAAGAAATTAGGAACAAGCTGAGGTAGAAACATGGACATCTCTGACGCCTTTCCTGTTTGATTTTCATGAATTGGTTGCTCCTGGCGAACCTAGTTACATTGTTGTTGTTGTTGGCAAGTCTACCTATTATTGCTTATAAGTTGTTGTCAATAGAAAAGAAATAGCATTACTTTGCAAGAGATGCCATCTCAGAAAGGGGTAATTTCTAATGGGGCTCAGGGGAAAGAGTCCCCTTGTTAAAATAGCTGTTCATTTGGGGGGGCAGCCCCCCAATATATTTCGTATTGATTTTGCTTTTCAATGTGTATTGACCTTGCTTTTAAAGTGGTCTGTATTGCTATGTTCACTTCTTATTGTGGATTATACTAAATCAGTGGTAAACTAAATTATCATATGTAAATCTTTAAAAATATGGGAGTGGTTGTAGCTAGGCTACAGCCAAAATATGGGTATGATTACACATACAGCCCCCCTTGTTGAAATTTTCAGAAATAACCACTAATCTCAGATATAACATTTTACCAACAGCTAATAGGCCCTTAACAATTGATTCAGGAACATCCAGTGTTTTCTTGCATATTGCCTAATGCATAAATTTCTTACTCCAATGATTAAAAGCGAATTATGAACAATTCAGCTACAAAATTTTGGAAAAATTGAAGACAGCCAGAAGAGTGTAATCTATTTGTTGTCTCAGAAGTTGGCTTTAATGGCAAATGTCTTCTACATACATCAAAACTGATTTTTAGATTTAGGGTGTGGCAGGGTTGCTTTTAGATTCCAGGAGTCAATAGGGGTAACCTGCTTTCATGAATGAAAGATTTGTTTATTGATTTTTTGTTAATTTTTGCAAGGGGAACAGGAAGGAAAACTTTTGATTGTTGGTAGTCTGCCTACAGAATTTCTGCCCAGTAAAAGCACAGAATCTCCAAAATTTGCACCAAGGTGCTCATTGGTAAGAGGCGCCTGTGAACAGGAAATCCCAGTAGCTTATAGATATCTCAATTTTCAGGAATTGAAAAGAGATTTCACCAAGATCAAACATCCATGGCTAATTGTATCAGAAACAGAGCAGTCAGTTTTGATTGATTTGCTGAAAGAAAAAGAGATAGGTGAGTAGCACAATCATCCCTCCCATTTGTGTAACAAAGAGTCAAAAATCTAAATCATCCGGAAATTGGTCTTTATTGCTTATTTCAATGTGTTTTAGATTACACAAAAATTACTGTTTTCAACAAAATCTTTTAGTTTTTTCTCTCACAATCAACAAATATATTATTTTTACATTGATCCCATGATGTCTTCATGCTGCTGCATAGAAAGCTTATAGACTGGTTCTTTCTATTTTTTTTCTTCACAGAAAGATCAGTGCATATAGCACGAACTGTCCCTGCATAAACTATTGCTTAACGTTTGGTGTCAAGCGTGTATGTTTCTTTTGCCTTTTCGCGATGTCTTCTAACTCGTTCTCTTGTCTGTGCTCTTATTTTCTTTTGTCTTTCTTGTTCCACTACACGTTTTTTCTCTCTGTCTTGTTTTGCTTTGACCCATTTCTCTAATTGTTTTATCGAGCCACGTGTTTGCAAACGTGAGACAGCCCTTCGGCTTTGTCCTCGCCTTTCTTTACTTTTCTCGATCAACCTCTCGCGATTTTGTTCGTAATACGCCTTGTTCTTTCTTTTTTCTGCTTTTCTCTTTAGTTTTGCAATTTCCTTGCGCGAAAGACAGTTACATTCACTTTCTGCTGACTTCATTTCTCGCTTGGATGAACGCTGTGTCACGCATGTACGTGCAAAAATGCAGAAAGCACGCAATTTTCTATTTTAAAGCCCTGCAAATGTCACACGTCCACCCCTTTTATTTGACATTAAACACGTGTGAATTCCTTCGTTACGCTTTGTGAGCACAGCAAAGATGGCCGAAAGTGTTTCAGTTTTATTCAACCGAGAATATCTCGCGTTTTGTTCTACCAAAACAGCTACAACTTGGAACATGGATCGATCAAAACAAGCCCAACACAGTGTTGTCTTTTCACGTCACTTCCGACAAGAGTTAATATCAGGAAACCAATTTAATTTGTGAAGTGGAAGTGGAATTGGGTATTTTGTGCAAAGGTAAATTCTGTTTTAGCCAATTTCGAAGCAATCTCGCGCCGGATCTATCTGACTTTGACTTGTCGAATTAACAGTTATAGTTTGCTTGTGTAAAGCCCATAACAGTTTTACAGATTTTAGTGTGTAACATCGTTTCACGAATTGACAAACGTCGAATAATTTTCAAGTGGTATATTGAGTGAACGTATTCGTTACATAGGGACTACAAATACTAATTTAAATTTTATTTATCTTGTAATAAAGGTATACTTATCAAACTTTACCAGATATGGTTCGAGTCAATACTTTATCGATTTGGTGTGTTTTGAATCTGATTAGTGGTTTGCAAAGGAGTTCAATCTCCAACACGCGCATGAGGATACCAAATTTGTGTTACGCGCTACATTCGAAATTAATCCATTTTAAAACAAGTAAATGGATTTTTCGTATTCTCATCTTTGAACGATCAGAAAATTGATTGGTTAATTTTAAAGAAGTACTATTTCTTAGGTTTCTCTAAAAATCCTGTGATGTTTGGTTGCAACTAACTCGAGATATTTACTTATAAACCTTGGTGACTATGGAATGGGAGGGGTGACTGTGCTACTCATCATACAATATACAATATCTTTGGATGAGTCCCTTGAATTCTCAATTCAAAGCAGTAACCGAACATTGCCTTCTGATCACTTTGTGTACAAGAGGCACAGAAGAAATGTTTCAAAGTACTGCATCCAGTGGCTTCTCAATGATTTATGTGCTTTAACTATTTGTTATGGTATTTTTGATGATGAAGTAAAAAAGTATGGCATAGAAAGTTATAGTAAGAGGCTCATTGTACGCAGCATAAGGGATCATGGAAAAACTTTCAAAAAAGTATAGAGCAAGAACTGCCATTTGCTTGTTAACTCTATGAGCATTTGCCAAGAATGTAGAAAATCTCAGAGCAGCATTAAAGCAAACTTGGAGCAAAAAGAAAAGCAATTGGCAAACCAGTCCTATCAAAATCCCCTCTATCAAAATTTTCCAAACAATAATCAGCAGTAGCTGTGCATACATTGCTTGACAAGCAAAAAAAGTTGGAGGCTAGAATCAATCAGCTAGGAAAGGAAATATCAACACGAGGTGTTAATTTAGGAGAGTTTGTGCATTCTGATTTGAAAATGTTGGTTGATAATGCTGCAGCTGATTCACAAGCAAATTCTTTTCAAAATCTTTTCTTGAAAGGGCAGAAAAAATATTTTGGTTCAGCAAGTACAGGGATAAGGTGGCACCCCATGATGATAAGGTATGCTCTGCATTTGCATCTCCGGTCACCATCAGCTTATCGTGCACTAAAAGAAAGCCTTGTTATAACACTACCTTCAGAAAGAACTCTTAGAGACTACTCAAATTTAGTACATCCAAGTGTTGGATTCAATAAATCAGTTTTTGATGGCTTGAAACATGAATCATCTAAGCTTAAGGGGATTGGTAAATATGTGGTTTTTATGTTTGATGAAGTTTCAGTGAAAGATGAGCTGGTATTTGATAAAAACATAGGAGAGTTAATTGGATTTATGAATTTAGGGGAGGTTCTTAATGATATGTTCAGAAAACACCAAGGTGCACAAAACTCTGTTGCATCACATGCACTTTCAAAGCTAAAGTTTGTGTTGGGTTATTTTGCCACATGCACTGCAACACCTGGGATGCTTTTTCCATTGCTTTTGAGGGCAATAGGCTACTGTGAATCATATGCTGGATTGAAAGTAATTTCTGTAGTTTCAGACAAAGCAAGTAGCAATTAAAAACTATACTAGATTTATCAAAATAGTCTGCATTCAGTAGCTTACAAAACAACCAATTTTTTCAGCAGAGAACAGTGTTGTCCATTATTCTTTATTTCAGACTCCCCACATTTACTTAAAACTGCACGAAACAACCTTGCAAACTCAGGATTCAACAAAAAACAGCTAATGTGGAATCAGAAAGATATCATCTGGAAATATGTTGTGAACTTATATGAATCTGATAGTTGTGGACTTATATGAATTTGATAGACAAAGTCCTGTAAGGAAAATGCCAAAATTGACCAATGAGCATATTTACCTAAACCCCTATTTTAAAATGCGTATGAATCTGGCAGCACAAGTTATGAGCACAACTGTGAGTAAAGTAATGATGGCACATGGTCCTTCTACTTGCAGTGAGACAGCAAAATTTATCTCCATTATTGATAAGTTTTTTGATTGCTGCAATTTTAGATGTTTGACTGAAGGAGAACACAAGCGCAAGCCACTTTTAAATCCTTATAGGGACATAAATGATGAAAGGTTAGAGTTCTAACAAAAGGACTTTTTGAACTCTCTTTCTGACTGGAAAGAGGCAACACAAAGACAAAATCCTAACAAGTTTAGCAAAAAAGCTCAATTAAAATTGTTCTTGAGTGAAGCAACTTATCAGGGCTTTCAAGTAACAGCAAATTCACTTCCAGAGTGTGTGAAACATCTTCTGGGAAATGACTTTCATTATACGGTAACTGCAAAGTTCAGCCAAGATCCATTGGAGGAGCATTTTGGCAGACACAGGGGTTTGGCCAGGAGATCAACTAACCCAAATATTTATTCATTTGGTTATCAAGAAAACAAATAAGATTGGAACGCAGCTTTACCACAAATATAACACCAAAAGGCAACACCAAAGGTTTGAAGCGACATTCAGATGGTATAACTGTAACAACTAGTCCAATCAAAAGGAAAAAAGAGTATAGTGAATACATATCTAGTCACATCTGAAATACTGTCCAAATTTTAAACTAAGTTTTAAATGTACTTTGATCATTTCTTTACTCCCTCATGTGATATCTTCAATTTCTTTCTTAAAGCCTTTTCTTTTCTCTCCTTCTTTGAATCATGTCTATCCTTTTCAATAACGTGTTTAGCATGAGCATATGCCCTTATCTTTACATTCAATGTTATGCAGTTGTCAAGTGTATTCAATTTTGCTTCAGAGCTAACAATACCTTCATTTGTCAACTGTAGAAACTTTTCACCAAGACTCCCATCTCTCATGCTTTTGGCAACTATCTCAGGAACATGTAGTTTGGTTTTAGTAGCATGAACTGAATTACTGAATGTTTTTTCTACAAAAAGAAAAATATTCGCGAAGGATTCACATGGGCAAGTCAAACCACCTTGACTAAGGGTTTCTATTAGTTTGCTTGAACCTTCAACTCTCCCTTTTGGCATTTGACAAGAGCTGAGTACCGTATATCTTCGAATATAGGTCGACGTCGAATATAAGTCGAGGTAAATTTCTAGCCATAAATCAAGGTTTTTCCATTGCCTTGAATATAAGTCGAGCCGAAAAATGATGTAAGAAAGAAGTAAAGTAGAAGAAAGAATAATTACCAATCTTTTTTTATTAAAAAAACACTGTCCAATGTCACGCAAAATGATAAAAATCGAATATAAATGGTAGTTTCAAATATCGAAAACTGAATATTGGTGGACTCGAATATAAGTCGAGATAAAGAAATAAGATTTCCTTTTTGATAAAAAAACCTCGACTTATATTCGAAGATATACGGTAATTCAATCCTTAATTTGAGAGCATCTACTAATGCAGTGAAAACACTTTCTTTTCTGATATTGTCAAAAGCCTTGTTTTTCAACTTTTTTATCACTGCCCCACATATATAAGCAACTGCGTCCTTCTCATCTGCAGTTAATATAACTTCAAGTGTAGGCTGCAATTCATCAACATGCAAATATTGTTTAACAATGGTTTCCTGAATTGCTAGAAGTAACCAAGAGCAAAACTCTCGTGGCACACAAAAGCAGTCAATTAATTCCTCAATAACTGTGTCATGTGTCCAAATCTTATTAAATTCTCTCCAAATGTGGTCCATAGTAAATAATTTTCCGCCCAAAGCCTCTTCAAATGGGGCACGGAGAAAACATACATTTGGATTTGGCTTCATAGATATCCTTTTTATGATCTCCCCATACATTTCTTGCAGCATTTCGTTTTTTAACAGTACATTGTATGTATCCAATAGAACTGCATCCAGATCAAAAAGCGGTATGTTGTCAGCTGACTCTCTGTCTCTTTTGGCTTTCTTCTTACACTTCACCCCCATTCCCGTTTTGCCATTTGTTCCCTTCGGCATTATGTCCGCTTGCATAAAAGTAGTCGCATTCTCATTGTAAAATTGAACAGTAGCGAACTACGATAAAAATTGGCAAGTTGTTTCTTTATTTCAGTTCAGCTTTCTAATTTTATAGGATCGCAAAGTCATGTTGGCCATGTATGGTTAGGCCAAACTAGCAACAAAGCGCGAAGGCATCTTGAGGGCAATAGCCTACATTACATCATGAATAAACAGATAAACTCACATGATGGTAATTCAAGCTAGCTAAAGTGAAATAGTATACCTCAGCAAAATCATTTAGGACCTCCTCATCCAATTCTGTAGAAGTAAAATGGTGAAATGTATCCATGTTTTCTTCACAAACCTCACTTAGAGAAGCCAACCTGAAATGAAATGCGCCCACAACTCGAAAAAATCGTTATCACCCAACATTTCGCATTATCGCTATTGTTATCATTACATACTGCAATATGACCTAATATAGACGTACATAAAAAACGTGAAAATGCAAAAATCGTTGAATTGCTTCAAAATAAAACCTTAAATTTTCAAAGCATCATGCTTGCCTAAAGAAGTTGCATCCAAACTAGTGCTTTTAAGCTTTTGTGTTTCAAAGGGGGGGGGAGGACTCGAAGCATCTTAAATGTGCAGCTGCACTGTATACTGTTGAAATAACAATGGAATCGTTGTTAGATTAATACCAGTCAAAAAGTAGAACAAAATTTAAAATATTTTTCTCTAATGAAACCTTTAGTTAGGTTTCCACGCTAGAAATGCAAATATTTTGTTCGACAGCCACGGCCAGCTTGTACAGAAAGGGTTACCAACCTTCAGCCTCGACTGCTACCCAATCCGGCCCTAGTGCTTTCGGAAAAAGTGCTTATATGGTAAAAGTAATAAGCTACAAAGTGCTGATGTTTGTCTATATTTTGCAATTTTTGTAATCTGCCAATTTATCCTTGCACATAGCAGTCCGCAAGCTGAATAACACTATAAAAAATAGGAGTGCATGGGCTCTGGCCCCGGCAAGGGTAGTCTATAGCAATATTGACTACGAAGCTCAAAAAGTTTGGTGATCCCAGCTGTACAATATAGATGCACAGTAAAATTGATGAGTGTAAGTTTCCTTTTGAATGGCATGGAAGTTCTGCACATATCTCAAAAGTTTGATAATCATAGAGTTTGTGTGTCGCTGGACATGCTCAATTATATTGAGATAAGGATTTTCATATGGTCAGGAAAGTGTAAGGACTTCACTACTCTTGAATAGTTCAACAAATGTGGCATGGAGCTTTATTTTTTGAAATAGAAATAGCGGATAGTCATTGCTAGGACTTTTCCAACGTTTTTGGCAAGATTTGTATTAGAAATTGTGCATATTTTTATCTCATTTATTAACCCATTGAGTGTGACGTAGATAAAAGTTCATTCCCCTTTTCAAAATATAACTTTCATCAAAAAACTTGAATATTTCTCAGTGTAGCAGTTGTTTGATTGATTGTTGTTTGATTTGATTGTATAGCGTCAGATTGTTTTTCTTACAGAAGATACCCTTTCGAAAAATAGCATAGCAAGGGCAAACCTATTGGCCTTCTTAACTAGAGTTTGTTCTCAAAGGCACTTCTTGGACCCTTCTCCCTCATGGAAGAGTGCAGAGGGGGGCAGCTAACCTCCTTCCCTCAAGGTAAGCGTCCCAGGCCGCTAGCAAGCGCTTTGAAATGCAATAGTGCTGAAAGGTCTTTCAGTTCAGTAAAAGAGAGTCGTTTTACCGTGAAGTTGTAGGAACGTGCGCTGAATTGATGGAAACGTATAACTGTACCATTTTTAGAGTAGGTACACTGGGCGGCAGAGTCTAAGAGGGTGTGCATTTTCCTACAAGAAACAGCTCTAAATATTCGCTGCCATATCCTCGTTGACTTTTCGTAGAAATAGAATATATTGTGGAAAACATATTTTCCTCCAAAATCGACAGAGACCATGCAAGAAACCAGTATATATAAAGGCACATATTTATTAATTTTTTAGTACGAAAGACAAACTTCACGAGAAACTTTCTAACTTTGAATTTTTTTCTCACTGTAAACAACACTGTTTGACAAATTTTCACTTGTTTTAATGATCAGACATATACATTCGCTTTTACAATGCAATTTTTCGAGCTGATTTCAGCTATTCCGTCAGTTTTTCTCTTACACGTCACATTTTAAAGATGCAGGTGACCCCTTAGTCAACCAAAGCAAAAACAAACAAATGTTAAACATTAAGTTCAGGTTTGTATCATCGGCAATTTAACTATATGATTTATAGTACCTTATAGTAGATAAAGTACAACTTTCAGGTTTACCCATGTTAATCCCAGGACGTACTTTGAGTCATTTGCATATTTGCAGCCATGTGTCGCCTAAACAAAACCGCATAGATGTTGAGTCATTTGCAGTCATGTGTCAACAAGACCTTATCGATGCTTTTTGTATCTTATGCTATAGTAGATTATTCTATTGTTTAGTCGTTTCATTTTGAACTTTATCGATTCAATATATAAACTTATACAACGGTGCATACTAACTCTGAAAGCTCATCAACATAACTCAAATCTGGCAAGAATTCATTTATCTCCGTAAAAGTGTGTCTAATGTGACAATTATGCGGTTTGATTCTGTACAAATGTGACTTTAACTTGAATTCTTTTTCAGGACTATCATGATACAGCATCAACATACTAGAACATAGTGTTTCATAACAGGCTGCTCTGCGGGGCACAATGGGAATATTAGTCCACATGCAGCAAAAACATCGCGAATTTCGAAAACTTTCCAATTTTCTAGTAATTTAAAAATAAGTTAATGGCTCTCTGAAACCCTTCTTTAGCAATCAAAGCCTCTTGTAGCCATGAAGAGTATGAAGCTGAAATTTAAAGAAATAAAGGTAAAACTAAGTATGACTATAAGCGTAAGAAACATGTACCCATTAAACCAAAGTGTGGATATTTAGCTAAAGCGGTGCGTGAGTTTTATACAGATTTAGCTGATGTAGCCAACAACAATCCAATTTTCAACAAGGCTCTAAAAGTTGCTAGTTGCGCAAACGAAGACTTGCCAAAATTGCGTGATCCTTCCTTGTATCCTGCTAAGAAAGCTAGAGCGTCTGGGAGAGCGTACTCAATGTACTTTTGTACATTGATGTACATTGTACTCAATGTACACTGTACTCAATGTACTCAATGTACATTGAATACGCTAGAGCGTACTCAATGTACTTTTCCAGATTTCTAAATTGTCACACTGTTCAGCGTCCTGAGTACTAGTCTCTGAATACTACATCATTCCCCTTTTTTCTAAAACAAGTGTCTCAACGAAAGACTTCTGACGGTATTGGCACTCCTAGACGATCAGATTCTCTTCGTACTCTATCCGAGCGACGTACAACAAGTCTTTGTCTTTCTTCGATGTCGTTTGTCCGTTTTGCATTATTATAGTCATCATCATCATTACTCTCCTTACACTGATCTGTTTCTTGTTTACTATCTGCTTCATTTGCATTGTATAAATTCAAAGATTTTGGAATGCGTTTAAAATGAGACACGTTGCGAGTTATTTTACTTTTATCACTATCTTCGGCTATGATACGTGATTTGCTTCGATGCACGACAATTAATGGCTTCTCATTATAACGAGAGTTCAGCTTGTTCCGCATGTCTTGTTTGATAAGAACATTGTCTCCCAATTTAATATTACAATGTTTAGCGTGTCGCGTATTGTCTTTTCGTAGCTGCTCATTTTCCACTTCTTCTTTATGCCGATTGATCATTTTCTTCTTTACTAACATTGGTAACTTTCCGTTTACTATACGATTAAAAAATAGTTCTGAGGGGGCAATTTTGATTGTAGTATGAAGAGTTGTGCGATACTGTAGGAGGGATCGACTTAATTCCTGCTGCCATATCCTCCCTGCAACTTTTGCTGTTGTCAACGTACGTGAGTAATACCATGAAAAATTTTGTCGAATTTCGGAATTATGACAGATGCTTTTGTTGAACGGACAATTTCAACCTCCGGATATTGCAAATAGCGATCAATGACAACTAATAGGTACTCTCCAGTGGGGAGTGGACCATAAATCTGCATGCACCTTCTGCCATGGTCCATCTGGCATAGGGGTCATCTGCAAAGGTTCCGGGAGGTTGGGTTGACCAGTGGCTTGACATGTTATACAATGATCGATAGTCTCTTTGACTAATTTATCTATTCCTAGGAACCATACCTTCTTGAGGAGAAGTGCTTTTGCCTTTACTAGACCTTGGTGGGCTTCATGTGCAATATTGTTGCAAAGATTCTGGTACAACGATTCGTGAACCACGGAGAACAATATTCTGTGGAGCAACAATCAGTTCGTCCTTCATAGCCTGGAACGGCTTTACAAGATCACAGTCCCACTTACTATGACGGATTGCTGCACGCATGCTTTGCATTGTTTTATCTGTATCAGTGGCTTTTTGAATATTACTGATTGTCATAGCTTTTGGGGGGAGCTGATAAGGCCAATAGACTAACGCATTCATCAGCCATGACTGCCTGTCTTGAGATACTTTCTGACGATGGATGACGAGAAAGGAAGTCTGCAGGTTTGTCTTTCCCTGGCTTATACAAGACCGAAAATGTGTAGGGTTGAAGGCGAAGTGCCCATCTTTCAATGCGGGCTGATGGCTTAGAATTAACGTTACTTTAGGTGATCTCAAGTGATTTATGATCCGTTATTGGGGTGAAATGAGAACCATATATGTATAAATGGAAATACTTGATGCTCCAAACAATCCTAAGTGCTTCTTTTTCAGTTTGCGAGTAGCGTTGCTCAACGGAGGTAAGGGCATGACTGGCATAGGCAATGACTTGCGAGGTGTCTGCATCTGTCCCTTTCTGAGTCAAGATGGCAGATATGCCAACAGGACTGGCATCCACAGTATCTTTCATTGCGTCAAAGTAGGACATAGTTGAAGTGCGTGTTAATGCTCTTTTCAGTTTATCAAAAGCAGTCTGATGACTTGCATTCCATGTGAAACGAGCAGTTTTCTTTGTAAGAACTCGCAATGGCTCCAAAATTGCTGCGATATTGGGAATATACTTGTTACTGTAGTTCGCCATACCAAGAAAACTCCTAACTTCATGGACGTCAGTGGGAACTGAAGCAGTTTGAAGATCAAGAATGAGAGCTGGGTCTAGTGTCGTCCCTTCAGCTGTAAAAACTTGACCGAAAAACGACAAAGACTCAGCCAAAAGCTTACATTTGGAGGCATTCAAAGTTAAGCCATGATTTGCAACACGTTTGAAGCAGTCAGAGAGTGCTTGGTCATGATCTTCTCGGGTCTTTGCAAAAATGATTATATCGTCTGCTAAATTGCGAACACCATCCAATCCCTGTAACACTGTCCGTAGTGTATGCTGGAAAAGTTCTACAACAGCATTCGTTCCATAGTTGAGCCTTTTATATCTATGCAATCCGACGTGAGTGCTAAAGGTGGTTATATATCTGCTGCATTCATCTAGCTCTAACTGATGATATGCTTGTGATAAATCTAGCTTATACAAAGACTTGCATCCATTTAACGCTTGGCAAATATCAGCAACTGTAGGAATTAAATAATAAACCCTTTGTATAACACAATTAGCTTTACTCAAATCAACACATAATCTTATGGTGCTGCCTTTCTTTGAAACCGCTACGATGGCGCTTATCCAAGGGGTCGCTTGGGTGTGCGGTACTTTTTCAATGATGTCAACTACAAGCTGATGAATGGCATGTTTAATCTACTCTCTTATATGATATGGGATGCGTCTTTGCGACTCCGCAGTTGGCAGAATCGTTTCATCAATAATAAGAGTAATCTGCTGATTCTTCAGTTTGCCTAGGTCATTGAATACATTGCTATGCATATTTAGAATGCTTGATAATGTTTTGTTACTTGTTTGCAGTAGATTAGACCTATTTTTTGCCGCCAATTTGCACAGATTAAGACTTATTAGCCCTAACTCTTGTGCTGTTTGTGTGCTTAGCACGTTGCCACTGTTGCTGTTGTTAACCTCAAAGAACGTTGCAACAGCGTAGTGTTTCTTTGTTTCTACCACTGCTTGGAATTTCCCCTTGATCATAACAGGTTTTGATGAATTGTAGGGAAACGCCTTTGCACTTGTTTCAAGTAAATGTGCATCTTTCATACCCAAGAACGTTTCTTGGTCAATGAAATTTGTGCTAGCCCCTGTATCGATAAGAATATCAAAGGAATGTCCTAAGACTTTGATGGTAGCATGAGGATGTGGATTTTTACTGCCACGAACGGGATAGAGGTATTCATCATCAGTATCGGACTGGGAGGGGACAAGCTACTTTACTTCGGTGCGTTGTCTCAAACGTGAGAAATTTTGAGTGCTCGATTGCCCGGATTTGCGACCATTTCCTAGTTTTCCACGGCAAAATTTTGCGAAATGATTCATTTTCCTGCAATTATGACACTCTTTCCTTTTGCAGGGTAGGTGTTCAGGTGAGAGGTAGGGCCACCACAATTTAGGCAACTTTTAGGTTTCGTGGAGTTTTGACATCTGTTCTTTACCCTCTGTTTCAGCAGACTGATATTTGGGAATTTAATCTCTACTACCATCAAGAGGCATGGCTTTAAGATCATAACTAGGTCCACGTAAGGCTTGCTTATGAATACAGGTTGATGTGCCTCCTATTATAATCTGTTCCTCTAGCTCGAAGTCTAAGTTCTTAAATTCACATGGCTATGCTAATGCTCTCAAACGCGTATGTTATTGATCTAGAGTTTCATCCTTTTGCTGAGGGCTTTACGAAAACCATAAACATCATACCTGACGTTTCTCTGCCGTTGAAAGTGCTGTGTAAGTTTGTCCTTCGCTGTGTCGAAGTGATTTGCTTCACCTGTATCAGGTAGTTGAGCAAAGACGTCACCAATCCTTGAGCCATCCTGGTAGAGGAGAAGAGCGCGTTCAATTGCATTATTGGTAATGACAGATGCTGCGATGAACATTTCGAAATCCACGAGCCATTTTCACCATCGAGTAGCAAGAGTCGCTCCCACTTCGACGTCAGGGTTGAACTCTGGCATGAGATGCAACGAAATGCAGGACATGGTGTGAAATCCTACAAAGCAGTCGAATTAGTCCTTGTCGCCAGATTAATATTTCCGCAAGTGTTGGATAGAAAACATTCAATAAATAACAATCTTCTTGCAACAAAACAAACAAGACTCTTCTTACTCAATGTACTTTTCCAGATCTCTAAAATGTCACACTGATCAGTGTCCTGGGCACTAGTACTACAGTATGGAAGCTACCTAAAGTGACCTCTATCTTCAAGTCAGGTCAGAAGAATAATGTGAATAATTATAGGCCCATATCTGTACTATTTGAATTCTCAAGATTGCTAGAAGAATTGGGACATGATCAAGTCCCGAAACTACCTAAAAGCACAAAACACATTTTCTAAGTGCCAGTATGCATTCTTTAAGATGAATAAAAGCTTGACAGAGTTCTTGAATATTACAGACTCATGGTTTTCCAATGTTAATAAGCGCAAAATTAACATAAACTTACCTTAAGAAGGTATTCGACAAGGTAGACCATGGAATTCTCCTGTCGAAACTAACTAAATACGGAGTAGCAGGGACTTCTCTTCAGTAATTCACATCCTACTTGACTAATAGAAAGCAGTACTGTCAAGTAAATGGCCAAACACGTAGTATAAAATTTGTGCTAAATTTCCTCAGGGCTTGTGGTTGGGGCCTCTCCTCTTCGTCCTGTATGTCAATGACTTCGAACATTGCCTCAAGAAACATGTACCTCAAATATGCACGCGGATGATACCAATGTAACTTGTTCTGCAGAAGATATTGATGAACTCTGCAATGATCTCAAAACTGAGGTTGAACATGTTGCAGAATTGTTAAGACAGAATA
Organism: Cassiopea andromeda; assembly: GCA_018155075.1. Lineage (NCBI taxonomy): Eukaryota > Metazoa > Cnidaria > Scyphozoa > Rhizostomeae > Cassiopeidae > Cassiopea > Cassiopea andromeda. The sequence continues at coordinate 119,516 of WIPJ01000047.1, forward strand.
AGTTGCGTTAAAACACTGACAATACGGAGTATATGGTAGTAGGTCACAAACGACAAACCAACAATATCTTTAGACCAATAGTAATAAGTGTAAATGGAGAACCAATCAAGCAAGTTAACATAGTCAAATACCTGGGGATTACGGTGGATGAAAACCTAACATGGAATGAGCATTATAAAAAGCTCAAATTTAAAACTAAAGCTGCCCTCTCGTCCCTCCAGAAACTGAGGCATATACTAGCGCGGTATTAACTTGATCAGGTGTATTATACACTGTTTGAAAGTCATCTGAGATACAGTGACAAAATATGGAGCAATTTATCAACTACAAGACTCCAACATCTTCAACGTCTACAAACTAGAGCAAAAATGTGATAGATAACTCTAGGTTGAAGGATGGGTAGAGATGTGGCTGGCTGTCAGTTTCAAATATAATACAATTTGATAGAGCAGTAATGATCTATAAAATAGTGAATGGTCTCTGGCTGGACAATCAAAGAGGTAGACTTGTTTCCACTAGTAGCTGATAGGGTAAATCGTGGGTAAATGTGACTATTCGATCCACGTATTACATCTTCTGCTTGCTAAATAAAGCCTGGAACAACCCTGATCTCCTTATTTATTAGTTATAAGACAAGAAATCCATTATCTGCTCATAATTGCTTACTTGTGCATTTGACGATTGCTGTTACTATTTTATTTCATTTTATTTTTGCTATTAGTTTATTATATTTTTTCCTGCAAGTAAATGTATTGATAATTAGTTGTAGCCTCATCTGCCAGATACAAATTACCTGTTAGTAGAGAGATTTGTATTTAATTGTAATATACCACGAGAAGTTTAAAAAAAATTCAAAATTGCTATTACCCAGTTTAAAATCTGAGAGCATCATGCCACAGATACGTGAAGGACAAAGATCCCGATTTTGTTGTGTGATGGCAAACTTTGACCTTTTTCCGTCACGGCAAGAAATGTTGTAAGAATTTCAGCTTGCAACTTCAAGATTCGGATTCGCTTACCTACTGCCACGATAATATGTACATGAAGACCATGTTGGGGAGAATATTGCTTTCTCTCCCATCTAGCCTACACCTGATGCATCAGGCACTGACTTTTCCTCAGCGTACTATCGTGAGATTGTATCGCTTCTAATGCTAGCTTGCATACATGCAACAGCAAAAGCGTAGCCACCTTTTCACTTTCCTTCCAAATCTTAAAGATTCGACAAAAACTAGGTCGAGAGATTAGTTTCTCCATTTCAGGATGAAGAGCAATCATGCATTCTGCAAAAATGCATTTTCCGAATTTCAAGAGGGTGTAGAGAGAACAAAACATTTTATGGAGTACTTCGTATTCACCCATGGATTTTTCATAGCTTTCTCCAAACATTTAGCTTTTTAAAACTGTGATTTACTTCATTTTTGCAAACATTTTCTGAAATGCACAACTACATTTACACTAGCACACTTTGATAAAAAAGAGTTTGGAGGCATCCGTAAAGGATGTCCGCACCTTGGGGAAGGGAGGGGGTTAGTAACAATGCGGACAATAATGGACAATGGGATGGAGGGGGCTTAGCTGCTATTGGACATCCTTTCTCAGTGAGGTCTCTGAACGCGAAAAGAGGGAATTTAAAGGTCATATCATCATCTTCTTGTACTAAAGATGGAAAAATAAAAAGGCAAACAAGAAATAAATACAGTATGCGTGTCTTTTTCAGCGAGTCTTTATCTCTCCATAGCATTTGCAGTTCTTTAATTGTCTTCCAACTCAGTGTCCGCACGGGCAGGGGGAGGGGGCTGTTAAGCAAAAAGCAGACAGGTGTGGACAGGGAGAGGTAGAGGATCTGAGAATTGGAAAAAATGGGCGGACATCCTTTATGGATGACCCCTTGTTGTTTCAACAAATCAACTGCATCAAAACTTCAGAAACCTGTCCTACTAGCTTTGACTTTCCAAACTTATTTCGCGTTGTGTATGAATACTAACTTTTTGTACAAATCTTATAAAGTTAGTTATAACCATTGGCATCGTTTTGTCAAATTTATGAATGCATACCTGCATGAACTACATTATAGGAGGGACTTAGTGATACATGGTTTTTCTTTTAAATCACACCTTGGCAATAAAATAAACAAACATGTGTGCTATATTATCATCATAATCATCATGCTGCGCCAAATCAGGAATTGTCTGAAAGGCAAAATTGTGCAGCTGGATACCAACTATTAATATGTTCAAAAATATTTGGTTCACTAGAAGACGCATTATTTTGGCTCCTATTGAGGTCTATCTTATTGATATGCAATTTATGCTCTTCCACAGTGCTATTTTCTCTTCCCTGATAACTGCACGTGATCAACTGGTTATCACAAAGCCCTGATCTTGCCGTGGCGTGATCATATCCGTAGCAATCAAGCAAGTCTCTCCTGACGTCACCATGACATTTCCCATCCCATTTTCCTCCAACAATATGCTTCTTTGGTGATTCTACAGCTTCATACCTAACATTCTTACTTTCAGCCCACTTCCTTAGAGCATCTTGTCCAAAAATGCTCATTCTTTGATCAGTCTTATAATTGCAAAATCCCTCTTTTTCTCCAACGCTATTGATATCATTATCATATCGAAAATCCGTCTTAATTGAATCTCGATTCCATCCCACTGTACTGAAACTCTGTAAACCATTATCTGCTGTACTATTAAAACTATGCGGCCTACATGCTTGGTATCCACCGTCATTTAATGGAAAATCATGTTTGTGTATTGGACAAGAGCTTCTGATGAGAGGATTTGACATAAAATTCGTCTCCTCGTGGGTCCGTGTATCATTTAGCTCCAGTCTTTTTCCATCAGACTCATCTAATCCCAACAAAGAACTGACTGAGAAAGCTGAAGTAAGAAGCTTATCAACCTCTTTTATTTCTTGGGATATTTCTACACAATCAGTCATCTTCCTATAAGGTGCTTGATCATCTATCGCAACGGCCTTGTGAATATTCTCATTGTGTCTGGATTCTTTGAAGACGATAGGATGATGATTGTTCCCAAGCAATGAAGCACTGCTAGCACCTAACAGACTACTTCCAGCTTCTAAGGAAGGCTGTGAATTGAACATGTCTTTTTGATTCCACGAGTGCCAATGACTTAGGCCTTTTTCAAGGTAAGCTGACAATGTGCTCTGATTTTGCGGTGTGTAGCCACTCTGTTGTTGCTGTTGGTTGTGTCTTTCAATCAAATCATGTCTAAGGCTTAAATCAGTAACAGGCTGGCCTTCATGTCTTGTTTGTTGCCTTTGCTGTTGAATGTTCCAATTTATATTCCACGGTTGTTGCCTCTTATGCACATTCTGAATGCGAGGCTGCTGTTCCTCTTGGCTACCATTTGCAAACCAATTATGTTCACCGTTCCAATACTTTCGCTGGGGGCTCCAACTGTTTTGGCCAGATTCAAAATCACACAACTGTTGTTGTAGATTTCCTTGATCCCATCTCTGATGTAAGTCTCCTTCATAACTCAAAAAACCTAATTTCCCATAAGGCAATTGACTCATTTGCGCCAATGAGTTGGAATAACCATAACTAATACGGTGTGGAAACTGCTCCCTCATAGTCTCTGAGCAATAACTAGATGGAAACTTACTAAATTCGTCTTTCACGTAAGCAGCTTCAGCCAACACTTGCAAATCACTTAAATGGAGTTTCTGCACTTCATTTCTTTTTCTAATTTCCCCAAAGACCCCCGAGGGTACTACTAATTTATTTTCCTTTTTAAGAGATCTTTCTTCCATCTTCTTCTTATTCAGTTCATAACCATGATTTGGAGTATTTAACTGTTTATGTTGATAGAAAATAATGCTCAATCTGGTTGGTTGTTGGCGATTTGGGTTCTTCAAAGGAGTGGTTGCGTGAACCTCCTTTTTAGCACATTCAATCAAGATTGATCCATGACCTAGTGCAATTGAAACGCCACCCATATCTTCTGTAACAAAATCATCTTCTTCTTTTTCTGTCTCTAAGGCTCCAAGAACGAGCTGGTCATTATCATTTCCGTCATCACAGGCATAAGGAAAGAAATCTTTATCAGCTAACTGTTTGAAGCCTAATCTTTTCCTCAAATCCGGATCTGCTAAAGAACCATTTGTCTTAAATTCTGGCTTCAACAAATCATTTTCGAGTGGAATTTGCTGTTGGCGAAAAATTATTGATTTTAGATCGTCTATGTGCTGCAATCTTGGTCTTTTAGGCAAAAAATCACTCAATAAAACTGGCTTTTTCCTGAGACTATTCAGTCTAGACAAATTGTTTGAAAAGACTAAAGGGATGTTCTTTTCATCGATATATGATACATCATTGCCAGGATTTAATGACTCAATAATTTCACTGGCCAGGAAGTCTTTGGATGCTAAAAATTTCGATAGATAATGTCCTTCTGTTTCAATTGAACCGATCTGATTTTCAGTCAATGATAATCGCTTTTCCATATTTTTTACTCCATAGGTATTTTCATTTCTCTTTATATTCACTTCCGAATCCACCTTTCTATGGCGATCTTGAAAAGATTGGTTGTCACATTTTCCTTGTTTCTTCTTTGAGTTGGGGCTTCTACCCATCTTTACTGCCGGATCTTTCCTAGGAGCGATCTTACTTTTTAACATATACTTAGGAATTTTGTAATTTGTCTCACACACGCTACCATCTTCATTCAAAAGCTGGTAAAATGGTAAAACATGCAACTGTTGGTTGTCATCATAACTTTCATTACAATTTCCTGTGATACCAAGACACTCATCATCTGATTTTGGCGTATTCCCATTCTTCAAAAGAGTCAGAACCTAAAACAAAATGCCAACATACGCTTAGCTATCAGAGCAAGAAACTTTGATTAATTGCCACAAGTTGCATGCTTTACCAAGAAAAAACCAATAGTATCTGAATATATTTTTGAGAAAAGGCATGCCAAGCAGCACACATTAAGTATAAAAAACTTCGACGTCAGAAACTTTCGGACAAACGGATGTCCAGAAATTTGTCATCAAAAGTAGAAATGGTGCGTGAATTAATACTACACTGTGGTTTTGGCTTCATTACTAACAGGCTGGTCAATATTTGTCCGAAAATTGATTTGTCCGAAAGGAAAACATTTGTCCAAAAATATTTCCAAAAAGATTTTTTCTCCTACCTAATATCCACCGAAAATTTTTGTACTTATTGCAAGCGTCAAATTTTGATTCCGTTATAGCGATTCCTTTGTTGGTCAGTCAAGAATTAACGCCTACGCTATGCCAAACAGAGCTAGAAGCGATTATTTTCAAACAGCACTTACTTAATAATGTAAAACAAATCCTTAATTTACTCCTAATCGTCATGGGTAGGGGCCAGTCATTTATAACCCTGAGTACGTAGGGTGGTCAAACCTAATCAAACGTTTTGTATCCTTTCCATTGTTACCTAAATATTTTCATATCACATTGAAAAGTAAGTACAAATTCTCACAGTCCATTTGTGCCATCAACAGAAAAAATCCTGATGAAAATGTTTTGTAATGATTTTACTGTTGCTTTCTTTTAATGCTATTTTACTTTATTCTACCTAGAAGATTTTCTCCAGAATTTTTTCTTAAAAGATTTCACACCCCATAAAAATTCTCCAAAAAGTTTCATACCCCTTGTGGCCCTTTGAAAAGTTCTCATACCCTCTCTAATTCTAACCCACTCCAGCACCCATAGTTAAAAATGAATGATCCCAACTATAATGAAACTTTTCATTTCCTTGCCATACAACTTGCTCATAAGATAGGATAGCGTTGAAATAAAATTTAAATCAAAAGAGACAAGCATCTGTAAAAACAGTACTACCAATTTTTTAAACTATTCACCAAACAACTTTAGATTTATACATTTAATGTCTATCTTCTTCTAATATTGAAATACAAGAGTACAAGTCACTTTATATAATAATAACACTGGACAGCATAAAATGACTTTTTGAAAAGGTGCTTCGGAACTTCTAGCTGACTTAGGACATCTCTGCAACGCTGCTTCCAGAAATGACAATCATTTTTCTCTATCAGGTCAGGCTTTTTCCCAATATGCAGGTGGTGGATCTAAAATATGCAGTGGTGGATCTAAAATCTTATCGCTGTTTACTAGCGAGTCCTTGATGGGCTTTCCTGCTCTGCGAAGTACCAGTTCTTCCCTTGCAGGTTACTTCTTTTGTAGCTCGGTTTCTATTGGTACGCTCGGTACGCCCGGTTTCTATTGTCCCACATACACTGAAGACATGAATTTGGTAAACCCGGAGAGTTGTCATAGCAAATAGCTCATCATCTTCTAGTGCACAAAAACCAACCAGGTATGCTAAATTTCACAATTTTCCTTCGGTGCCTTAATAACAACCCGCAAAGTATTCAGAAACTACTCACTTCAAGAGATAGGATAATATTTAATAATCATACCAGGGAAACATATGTACATGTATACAAAAAAAGTGAAAATTTTGTCGAGATATTTAAAAAATATAACCTCATTGAGCAAAACCAATGTGAGTTTTGGAATCTGCACACTGGAATTGTCCTAAATCAGCTCAAAAAACTTAGACACTAGGCTTAGTGTTGCCCAGTGTAATTCACGACAACAATAAAGATGAAATGAGAAAGCTGGTACCATAGTTGTTCCATAATTCATATTTTGCACATCTTTGTGACTATGTGCACAGAAGTCAAGGCAGCATGTCATTCCTGAAAATGGACGACCTTTCCCATGACCTATGCGACATTGTGAAGCAACATCTTCGTACGATGTCTGGAAATGAAAGCAATGTTATATTTTATTCTACAATTCCCAACTGTGAAGTATCAAACACAACAATCATTACTAAAAGATTGGAAAGCTGGGAGTAAACTCATTGGAATAAACAAAATTTCATAAAATTTTCATGAATACTTTAAAATGTTTGCCAAAACATTTTCATGGATAATCCTAAAATTCCACATTAAATCAAAAAAAGATAAGGACACAAAATTGATACCATATTTGCAAATGCTTTTGGGGCAAACACTTTGCACTTCTGTGAGAAGTCAGTTGCAAGATTTTCCAGCAAGCACTCTAATTCTTCTTCCTTAGTAAACATGAAATTAATGAAAAATTATAAATTGAACGAAGCTGCCCAACTTCGAAAATCAATAACAAAGTACAAAAATGGTGCAAATTTGCCGTGAAATTAAATGAGAAGATTTTAATTAAATAAATAGCCAACAGTTATGATGAATCAAAGCGATACAATGTTAAAGGGCACAAAATATATAACTAAAGTCCTTTTATCGAAACAAATTCAGATTTTAGGGTACAATGAAAACAAGTACAAGACAGTTGGATTGAAAGACACTACTTCGCTATGCTAGCAACTCGATTTTTGAATTCAGTTCTAAGGGGTTATTCCAGGCACGATCTGATACTTGAAACCCTGGTCAAAGCTATACGAAAAGCAACAATTCTATGCCGATTGCCTCTCTCCGGGCCATTTCCAAAAGCTACGCTCTTCATTTCATGGTAAAATATCGCATGTTCACATTATAGATTCAAATAATCTCAAAACGTATATATCATATACCTATTTGATATCAAGCAGACAATAGTCAGCAGAGCCTCTCTCTAAATCCAGCATACTTGTTTGGTATAAAGGCAGAACAATAAAAAGCCTCTCTACATTGCATTCTCATTGGTTTCTGGATATCAAGATAGCCACACCTCTGCTACAAGACAGCAGTATATTCTCACACCTTTCCACAAGTACAAAGCCCGTCAGTTGCAAAATAACGTACGTTTCACTTAACACTTCAATCATTCAAAAAGAAGGAAATAAAATACACCTTTTGTGAATTATGAATTTTGAATTTTCTCGGTGAGACACTATTTCCATATTTACAACCATTATAGAACATACTCCATGAGCATCCAAATGAAAAAGAGGCACCACAGGTCTCAGGGTTACTTCCTTGGCAGCAACAATTTTTTCTATTAGATAAAATTGATTAATGAGATATAATTGTTATTCAATTAGATGGAATTGTTGTTCAATTGGATGGAATTGCTGTTCAACTGGATGGAATTGTTGTTCAATTGGATGGAATTGTTGTTCAATTGGATAGAACTGTTGTTCAATTAGATTGAATTGTTGCTCAATTAGATGGAATTTTTGTTCAATTGGATGGAATTGTTGCTCAATTAGGTTAAATTAATGCTCAAGTAAATGCTATTGCTGTTCAATTAGATGGAATTGTTGCTCCATTTGATGCAGTTGTTGCTCAATTTGATGGAATTGTGCTCTATTGGATAGAGCATGGAACTATTGCTCAATTAGATGAAATTGTTACTCAAATAATGGAATCGTTGCTTAATTATATGAATATGCTGCTCAGGTAGGTTGAATTATTGCTCCACTAGTAAACAAAGACGATCAACAAACAAAAGAATAAGTTAGAATTGTACCTTTGTCGCTTTCAATCGATAGAACGACAATTATTGCCGAAAATAATCGAAAGCAACCGAACTTGCTATGACAAAACAATGCTTCTCCTTCAAAGGTCCTCCTAATCAAACAATTCTAGGACGTAGTGAATAGTCACCTCACCCGAAAAAGTTGCTGCTTCTTGAAAGACTTTGCTGGGACGTATTTTCATTGACTTATATGTGATAGGAAAACAACTCGCAACCATATAGATTTAGGAAGGAGGGGGGTGATTCTTAGGAAAGATAAATGCTCATATTTGACAAAGCGTTCCGACTACTTTGGCCAGCACTTTGTTTCTATTTCTGATATCATTTCTTAACTGTTCAATGTAATTATATATTAGAAAATCATCGCAATGCACGGAAGCTCAAATTTCAAAAATACATATTTCTGTCCATATTTTACATTGATTTATACCAATTCATGTACACAACGATTGGGCTAACTATATTTTTAAAAGAGTGAGCTTCAATTTAAAGCAACTTGGCTGAAACGGGTTACCTGAAACTTCCTGTACTTTAACATTCCAATCTGGAAACCTTGCCTCGCGCACTAGAGGTCTTCAGTGAACAGTTTGCATAGAATGTGCGCAACACGTAAATAGAATGTGTGGAAATCCGGTCCCCAGCGCTTTAGTTCACTTTTGCATGCAAATACAGATCCTAATCATATTGGTAGCAATTCACTCCTTCAAATGGTTATAAGGTAGGGTCTGCAACTTAAAATATGAAAATATTCGGCTGATTACAGCGGTTTTGATTTTAAAACGCTACCAACCAACTCTCCATGGAATGTGCACGAATACTTGGTGTGCAAAAACGTTGCTCAAAAACCAACTTCAATTCCTACTTTACCAAGGGTTTATACGGTCTTTTTGAGAAAAGTTTCCCCTGGCTTCTGGTAAAAAAGTACAAAATTTCCCTGACTTTTGGTTAAAACGCACATATTCTCCTTGACTTCTGGTTAAAAAGCACTAATTTTTCCTGACTTTGATCATTAAAGCCTATAGCTCCCCTGACTTTGCAGTAAAAAAACATTAAATTGTTTTTCTCGAATGAAACCTCCAGTTGGTTTTCCACGCAAGAAATGCAAATATTTTGTTCGATAGCAACGGCCAGCATGTACAGTAGGGGTTAGCAACCTCTGGCCCCAAACACTCCTACCCCTTTCTTGTGCTTGCGGAAAAATTGCTTATATGTTAAAAATTATATGCTGCTTTGAGAAAATGCTATTGTTTGTTTTACTTTATGCAATTTTTATAATCTGCCAATTTCTCTTCTCCCATAGCAGTCCCAAACTGAATAGTACTATCTAAAATAGGGGTCTATGGCTCCTAGCCTCGGCAAGGGTAGTGCATAGCAATTTTGGCTACGAAGCTTAAAGGGTTGGTGATTCCTGCTAAACAATATAGAGACGAAGTGAAATTAATGAGCACAGCTTGGCTTTTAAGTTGCATGGAAACTCTACAAATATCTAAAACGTTTTGATAATCATAGTGTTCATGTATCACCGGACATATTGAACTATACTAAGATCGGGATTCTCATATGGCATGGAAAGTGCAAAGCATTTACTACTTTTGGAAAGCTTCATATTTCAACAAATATGTGGCATGGAGCACGCACATGGACTCGAATCATGAATGTGCTTTCCTCTTGAAAAGTGAATCATCCATGCATCTACAAGAGAAAACAGCCCTGCATGACAGATGCATGAATGACAATGAGACATCAGTTGGCATGCGCAAGTTTAGTATAAATTTGAGAATGGTAGTCACAACGGGCAGATAGATCAGAAAGAATAGCCAGTTTTCAATTCAGTCCAAACCTTTTTGCCAAGCTCTTGCAATATCTAGTAGTCATGCATCTTTATAGAGTACTGAAGTGCTAGATATGCCATGAGGAGTTTTTCAATATCACACCAAAGCCTTCTTGTTATCATTGTTATCAGTTTTTCATAATGGCGGATGTTCATACAATTTAATTCATTCTCTTTTCCCTGTGCCTTCCCGCGCATGACAAATACAGTTTCCCCTCTTGCTGGATCTTTCGGGGTTCCTGTTCGACAAACCAGCTGAAAATATCTGGAAACCAAAACTACACTGAACACAAACTTATAGAAAACTGGAGGTAGATCGGTTGTCCTAGACCAGAGTATTGCTCCCGCAGCGCTAGTCGGAAATGAAGTTTTGGAAGTTTAGGAATGAGGTTTTGGCAGTTTTAGGACACATGGAAAAAAGTGAAAAACTTTTTATTGTTTTGCTATCGCTTTCAAAACAAATTTTCGAAAAAAATAAATTTGAAAAACTTCCAGCTGAAAATTTTTGTTGATAAAAAATAAAAATGTAAAAGCAAAAACAGAAAAAATATTTTAAAATTAAGAAAATTTAAGTTTGGAAAAAATTTCCAGTGGCAGTCTTCAGCCACCATAGATGTGACCGCAAAAAATTTTTTTATGAATATATATGGGTAGACTATTTTGGCACATTATTTCTAACCAATTGGTGAATATCTAAGTTCAAAAGTTCCTCATTCTGAATAGGACTTGTGCATCTATGCCCCTACCCCAAACCGGCCTGTATTTTTCAAGGGAGCCAGGCGAAAGTCAGGGAACTTTATAGGTCGTAACAATTGGCCAATATATGTGCAGCCCTTTAAAATCTAGAATTTGTGAATGCGACCCATCTTCTAAATTGCTCGCCCACACTTGGGCTAGGGACAGTGAAACGACACAACTAATCGACATTTTTCAAACATTGATCAAGTTACAACGCTCAAGACAAAAATTAGAAAAAGACAAACTTTGAATATAAACTACAGCTTTCATTACTGTCGTGATGACCAAAAATTGAGATCTTTGCCCTGAACTACAGCATGAAAATGCTATTTTCCCTTGCCCACTGCAAGCTTCCCTGATGTTCCCTGACATTCCTTTTTGTTTTAGTAAGTAATGTCGGGGAAAGGCCGTAGGGCCTATAACAAAGCCCCGACAAAGGAAAAACTGATAAAATGGGAAAGCTGAAGTAGAGAGGGAGATAAGATCAAGTTTGTTGATGTTAGATTTAAAAGATGACAAATTGTAGGATTCAGGGAAAGTAGTGGGTGGCAATGAGTTCCACAGTTGAGAAGTCCTAGGAATGAAAGATGATTTGTGAGCTAGAGTTCGTGGATTGGGTAGTGTAACTTGGAACGGGTGTGAATAGGTAGAGCTTCAGAACACGCCTCACTGGATCAGGAATAATATTCTTGATTTCCTGAGAGCAATATCCGTGAAAATAGCGGTAGAAAATGGAAAGATCCTTGAATTTCTCTGACATTTTCTGAACTTCCTTAACATTCCCTGACTTTCCCTGACAAGTACCCCTTTCCCCTGACTTCCTTTGACCGTATGAACCCTGAATATGTTTCCAGACTGGCAAACTCCTTTTATTCTTATCACTCCATATATCAAAAAGACTTCAATTTATTCACACATCAAATTAATTCTATTTCGAATGATGGAATCCTGAGGAAGGAGTCAATTCAATAAAAAACAACCCATAGAAACTCACTTTTCGTTGCTTCCACATCTTCTTGTTACCGTGGTTGCATGTTCCCTTAACAAAAAAGTCAACCTTTGGTACAGAAAGGAGGCTCTGTCCACTGCAATCCCATCCCAAATTACGATCGATATAACAATGACAGTATCATCACACCAATGTCCTTTTCTTTCTCTAACAAGTACCAATATTTTTTCATTTGCACCTGACCGTCTTAATACCTGCAATTAAGTTTGCCAGAATTTAACTTAATAGGAAAACCAACACTAAAATGAAAATGGTTGTGCAGCAAATTTGCAGATCAATAAAGCGATGGAAACAGTCTTTCTGTAATATCAGAATGCCATGATATTTAAATGTGCAAAAAAGCGAAAAACTTGATTAATCACACTGAAGATGAGTAGATACGAGGTTGGGTCAAATTCTACTGGAGTTGCATCTACAATCAACGTATTTGCGTAAATATGGGTTGTCTAAAACACGTTTTGACTGCATCTGTTTTAACTACATTATGTGAAATGCAAAAACAATCTTGCATTATAAAGCATTCCTTTCAACATAAATTCAATGCTCGTAGAACAGCAATACTATTAGTAATACATTCCGATACACTAGCCACAGCAACAAAGTGCTTTGAAAAGCAATATTCTAGTTTTCCAAAGGTAAAATGGTAAAACGAAGATCAAACAAGGTTGGATTATGCCTCCAAATGCCCCCAGAGAACAATGGACCAAGGGGTGGATATTCAAGTAGAAACCAGACGACTGTAGTCTATGTAGGCCGTAGTAGCCCTTCCATCTATTAAAGCCAAATTTTAGGGTTGCACTTGTCCATGCATTGGACTATTCGTAAATCCATGTGGTAATGAAAAAACCTTTATGAAAACTTCAAGTCATTTAATTTTGAAGATCGAGTTTAAATTTAATCTAAAAAGAAATTAGGCGCATGTGTTGTGCGCTATTACATTGTACTTGACTGCATAAATCAAATAAGCTACATCAGTAATGACCATACAGGGAAATTAGATCCCAGATTCTCAGCTTGTGGGAATTTCATTCTTTTTTATCAGTCAGTTGCTCTTTAAATGAGCTCTCAACTACCTTTTCGGACCGTTCTAGCCAAAGATATGTCTAACCAAAACAATGTTTTGGTTGCCAAATGCCCCTATATGTCCCATTGGTCATTTGAAAAAGGTTAGCAAAGGAATGCTTGCAAAAACTATATTTTAAGTCCTAATTGCATATGCCTCAAGAAGCCAATATTAGCCTAAAATTGAAAGAGCAAGCAGTAAATTAGAACGACAGAGTGGAATGCAAGTCCCGTGCCAATTGAAAAATCGTCAAGACATCTGTACAATCTTCAAACTTTAAAAGGTTGCGGGGTTATGTGGTGATTTTAACAAAATAACAGAATACTTAGTATTTACCTGTTAAGCTAAATTGATGAAATATTAATCAAGATCGCTGACATGACTTTTTGATATCATTTTCTTTGAATTTACCGACGTTGCTCAACAACAGCGGGGTTATTTGTTGAAAGGAGTTATTCGACTTATCGAGATATTCGACTTATCCGGAGTTCGACTTATCTTGGGTATTTTCTAGACATAAAGCATACCAAAACCAAGGGATATGAGAGCATGTTCGAGATTGGAGGAGTTCAATTTAATCGGTAGTCGACTTATCGAGGTTCAACTGTATCAATGTAACCATCAGAAAAAAGTTCTTGATAAGGCCCGCTTTCTTCGCCCATGATAACATGAAACTAAAAAGAACAATCGTCACAAAATTCACGATGCAAATTTCAAACATTATGAAGTTTTCTGCTAACACCTTTTCAGCCTCATGTAGATACCCCCTGAGTTCCAAATAAATATGGTTTCGAGAAAATTAACTCTCTGGCAATTTTCTATCCATAACGCTCTTATACCAGACACCACATTTAACAAAAATAATTTCCAAGTACCATATGCACCACTGAATGATTTTTCAGTCATTGTGCTCCCTAAATACCTTAATAAAAACCATTAAATAGTAGTTATACTAGCAATGCATTTTCGATCCAATGTTTCTAACCTCCGTGCTTATCCAGGCACCCCACCAATTAGATACAATTTGCTGTCCCAGCCACCATACTTATTCCAAGCACCATGTCCGTTACAAATAACCCACTTTCCTACACACCATACTTATTCCAAGCACCATGTCCACTACAAATAACCCACTTTCCTACACACCATACTTATTCCAAGCACCATGTCCGCTACAAATAACCCACTTTCCTACCCGCCATATTTATTCCAAGCGCCACGTCTATTGGAGGCTCTGCAGTATAAGAATAGAGGTAAGAATTCTGCCTTAAACTCTTCTATAATTATATAATCAAGATCATTCCATCTCACCCATTTTGCAATAGGACATCCCTCCTGATTTTTTCCTTCTTTTGTTGTCGCTAATACTCGCTCAATTCTTAACGCACTGCCTTCAATATCAAAGCTGAAAAGCATCAGTAAATAAAAGAATGTTACAAAAAATGAGTCGCGTAGAATAGTTACAAACATCGACAGTGGGAATGAAGTCTATAATAAACAAGTGTTGGCCCAAATCTGAAGATGTAGCTAAGAGCCTCATATGATGGGCACAGCAAATTGGAACAAGGCATCTGACAAAATAATGAGCTTTGTTTGTCTTAACACTATCAATGAACATGACTCCTTGGGAAGAACGCAGACTCCCACTCCTTAAAAAGTAAAGCTATAACTACCAACACTGAATTCGATTTTGTATCTAATTATCATTGTTTGCTAACAAAAAATGCTTAGTATGCTATTTGTTGAAGCCATACACTTTAAAAAACCGTTTATAGACAGAATTCCAAATGACCACCACTGAATTGAAAACGATTTCTTGGCATTTACCTTCTTTCAAGCATTTCCCGAAGGGCTTCTACATTTGCACCAGAGCCAAGTTGGTTATAAAATGGAGCGTTGCTGGATGATTCAACTAAAAACGAAAATGTAAACAATATTTTAATTCAAATAGTAGCCAGATTATCAAACAACTCGTATTTTATTATTACTTCAAAAACACAGTAAGCAAGCAAATCCTTTAATACAGAGCTTTTCAATAGTATGCTTAACTCAGATTAAAAACACCCCACACTTTCAGTGGGAAAAATGAGCATTCTTCTAGACATGAAATTACAAAAACATAGAACATTGCAGCGGTGAGGAACATAAAAGGGTGTGGTAGAAATACAACCACGCTCATATTTTCAGAGATGCTGCTAAGAGAGTACCGTTAAGATCATTATATCACGTAAGCACCACTTATAAAAGCCTTAATAACCATGCAAAACTGAAAACTTTATCCTAGCAATGCAAAACCAAATATCTTGAAAAGTAGGGTCATTGGAAAGTTTTGGGTAACTGGCCCCCAAAAAAGAACTGGTTCAACAAGGAGGCACAGTTATCCAAAACTCCCCCTCCCAAAACTGTGTCCTCAAAAACAACTGTTTCAACTACTCCCCCACCCGAGCCCCGTAAAAACACCATTGCATATTTGCAGGGATGTGCCTAGACACTTTCCATTTGACAGGGGCATTTTGAACATTTGACCAAGACCACCTTTTTTGTTTTTATTAGTATGTAATGACGTGGCTTTAGGGCCTATAAAAATGCCCCGCCAAAGGAAAAACTAAGAAAAGGGAGAAAGGTTAAGTGGAGTGAGAGATAAGATCAAGTTTGTTCATGTTAGATTGGAAGGACAGTAAGTTGTAGGATTCCGGAAAACAGCGGAATGCAACGTGCTCCATAGTTGTAAAGTTCTTGGAATGAAAGATGATTTGTGAGCTAGAGTTCGAGGAATAGGTAGCGTAACTTGGAAAGTGCGTTATTGGGTAGCGCCTCTGATTGTTAAAACACGCTTCACTTAATCGGGAATAATATTCTTGATTGCCGGAGAGCAATGTCCGTAAACATATCGATAGAAAATGGAAAGACCCACAACCAGACGACGATGGGAGAGAGACTGAAGAGAATTGGCGAGGCTTCGAGTGTTGATGAGACGTGTTGCTTTAGACTGGGCTTTAACGAGAAGATGGAGAGAAGATTTAGGACCACTGCCTCAGACATGGGAGCAGTACAAAGAGAAGATTGAATCTAGGACTATATGGTTAAAAGGTGTGGAGGTGAGAAATAGCCGCGGGAAATACTAAAAGAAATTGTCACGGAAAACGCTAAGGCCGATGGGATGCAAAATCTGCTGCAGCATAACTGACTTTTGACCAACTTTCTTATATGCTCATACATGTTGGGGATGGGGCATGACACCCCCACGCCCCCAATGTACATTTCACAGTTTGTTCGCCTTTATATATGTATCAATTATTGCATGATAAAATCAAATAATCCCATTGAAGTAACTACAAATTGAGAGTAAATATGAAAATCCGTACTGTGCTCATTGCAAACTACAAGAAAATTTTCAAAAAAGAAATTCTCTTTCATCTGACTAGAACTGCGGAGTTCATAAAACTATCAAAATTACAAAATTATGGAAGCTAGCAAGGCTATGAAGGATAACAAAGTTGCCAAGATATTTGATGTTTACAAAGACAGCAGAAAGAAACAATTTAACTTAACTGATGCAACAGCCAGGACTATAGTAAAATGGGGGGGGGGTGCAGGGATACCACATCCCCAAATTTTAGTAAATTTATAGTCTCTGTTGGCAAATTGAAACTCCATGTATTCCTAGTAGGCCTATCTGTTGGCAACTCCAAGTTGTTGCTGATAAAAAGTAAGGCAAATTGGGGCTGCACACCCCCCTCAACAATTTCCCCTTAGCTCCTCTCTTGACAGCAGCACCCATTTCATAGCATGTATTGAATTTACACAGACATTGCATCTGGGGGCACAGTGAACACCTACCCCATTTTTCACAACTTTATTGGAGATGCTTCCATTTGAATCTTTTAGGTCTGTTATTCTGTTTTTAGAAGTGCTGGTCAGCTCGAGACCATGCAAATAGGGGCTAGAGAAAGAGCCATGCAAATGAGGGCGAGCATGCAAAAATAGGGGCTCAGCAGGTAGGCAAGTGATCGACAGCCGGCGCTTAGCAATTAAACGGCCGAATCCATATAATCTTGTAACTTGGCAAACACGGGGGTCTTCATAACAATCGATGGAAGTAAAAAAGCCACTAATTCGGCGAGACCCAAACAATACTACGGGCATATTGGACATAGTTGGGAACAGCCGTACTTGTCAGAGAATAACAGCTTAACGGTCCTCTCGCACATTCAACACTTGTGAGTTCAATGATGTAAAAATTTTGATGTTTGCCCTTAGTGTTCCTAAAGAGACGCGCCATGCAAATAGGTGCTTTCAGGCCATGTACTGTATTGCAAAGTATATAGTTCACTAGTCTTATAATAGATAAATAGCAAAAATGGCGTCTCCTACATATGTATGAGCTATATACTTCGCAATACAGAACATCGTCTGAGAGCACCTGTTTGCATGGCGCGTCTCTTTAGGAACACTAAGGGCAAACATCAAAAATTTTTACATCATTGAACTCACAAGTGTTGAATGTGCGAGAGTACCGTTAAGCTGTTATTCTCTGACAAGTACGGCTGTTCCCAACTATGTCCAATATGCCCGTAGTATTGTTTGGGTCTCGCCGAATTAGTGGCTTTTTTACTTCCATCGATTGTTATGAAGACCCCCGTGTTTGCCAAGTTACAAGATTATATGGATTCGGCCGTTTAATTGCTAAGCGCCGGCTGTCGATCACTTGCCTACCTGCTGAGCCCCTATTTTTGCATGCTCGCCCTCACTTGCATGGCTCTTTCTCTAGCCCCTATTTGCATGGTCTCGAGCTGAGTATGGTTGGTTTTTCGAGCCCCCATGAATACTTGCGCCCCCCACCTTTGGAATTACTATTACATCCCCACCCATTACGGTGATTGCTACCTTGAATCCAGCTAATACCAAAACAACTGCTGCAGATGGCATCTACTTTCATCAAGCTAATGATCAATAACTTAAACTTCTTTTCAATGAATTGGCTGATACATGAGGCATAACAATTCGTGCACATTTTATGACTTATTTTGGAGATTATAAATGACAATAATCATAATTTTCCAACCGTTGCAATCGCAGGGTCTGGGTTCAAATTCACTTTGAGTTTGTCCTTGTTGTAACTGTTTGGTGCCATTGACTAGCATTGCCCTTCCAGTTTTATTTGCGAGTTTGGGTGATTGTTTCAGCCTTTTTCTCTTGTGCTTACGTTCGGTGTTTTCCACAACATCTAAGGCGTTCTGTTGACAGGTCATTGCGGTTTCATCGCCTTTCCTTCTGTCATTAGCACTAAAACTCGGACACTGCATGTTCCCTTTGCTGTGAAAGACATTCTGCTGCATCAAACTATAATTGCGATCAATTCTGCCAATATTCATTTCCTGCACTTCACTTCCTTTATTCGCCTTTTTAATTTTGATCTTTAAAAAAATTGAGAGATTTCAAAAAACTCCAATCGTGCTTAATGACATTATTGACTATTTCTATGTTATTTTTACAGCTACTTGCATGCTTTTCTACGAAGAGATATGCATGTCCATAACTTGCGCGATCAATTAAAAAACTGTCTGCTCAGAGCTGGCCTGGCAGCATGAGAAACACAGAGAATGAACAGGTACCTTGACTATACATACACAAAACAATGGTGATCGCGACAAAATATGGCGTCCATTGTTTCATATAAATGCGGTCTATGCTACAGCGGAATCACAGTTACAACTAAATACAATGCAGGTTATTATCCAGAAATAAAGGCCATTACTATGTACAATATTGCCTTTTTGTGCTGAAACCGCGAGTCCTAATAATAAACTCTCTTACTACATGACATAGAAAACGAAACAACTTTGGTCTAACCACGTGGGCTAGGAAATTTCATCGACCGGTTGCCTATAACTCTTACCATCATTTTCACATTCTTGATGAAGTAATATGAATGAATAAACGACATAAAAATCTGATAGCCTGCTAGCCATTATTTTGTTTCTGCAATCTGCAATTTTGTTTCTGCAAACTATGAGCCAAATTGCTACTTATAATTAATATTTTCTCATTATGATTCATTTCATATACCTTGGACTTCTTTAAAAGATAGCATTTTCGAAATCTGCAAATCTGATGACCAACTTTTCTATTGATGCACTCGTTGCATTTCCCGCAATTTTCTTTAATTTGACATGCACCACATTTGCCGCATCCCCTTCGCTTTCTCTTTTTATTGACTTCTTCTTCTCCATTTGAGTTATTCTGCTTTCGCAAGTTAGCCACCCTTGCCACTTTCAACATTCTTAGTACCATTTGCGTTCAACCCCTCCACCTCGTACTACTCTACAAAGTGTGGCCTAAATACCACTACCTTATCGTGGTACACTAACCATCTTCAGACTGATGACATATAGCAGTTGTCAATCACTGTTGTCTGTTTTCATTGCTAAAGTCATTCAAGTGTCAAATCTTTAGAATTGCATGTCTACTTCAGGGGTGTCCAAACTATGGTCCTTGAAGCCTTGCCAGCTGGCCCGCAGAGAACTTTTTGTGAAAGGAAAATACTATTTGTATTTTTTCCTTTGCACACTGAGTGTATACTCGGGTCCTACTTGCTTTGTAATTGCTGACGCGGCCTTCGGGCTGAAAAGTTTGGAGACCCCTGATCTACTTCATAGGTCAGCACCCTTTTTAGACTTTGAGGTCAGATTCATTATACGGTTCCCTTGCTGGGGACAGATGCCGGTAGTACAGATCCCTACTTAAAATTACGCAGTTAAGTTTGGGCCCGCCCATTTGGTGGTAATGTACTTTTGCACCTCACGATGGAAAAGAGAGGCCACCCCCATACATTATACACCATTCGATAGCCCTTCATGTGCCCACTCCTATGCTACCTCATTTTACCCCATGTCTTTAGGGATTGGGGTAAAAATAGTCATGAAATTTACGCATGTTTGACCATATTTCGAGAATTTCATAATGGCGGACACAAGATACTAAAAAGCTAACCCATGCCAGAAATATGGAAGTAATAGACTACAAAATTGCCAAATGTAAAAGCAAACACCATTAAGTTATCAAAACAGATTATTAATTTAAAAATAAACTGGGCACACTAAAGTTGCCATTTTTGAACCACTCACCCCATTATGTTCAGTTACGTTTGATCGCAAGACTCCCTCCCTTTCGTCACATTTAGAACAGACACCCCCACTCCCCGCGATGCAAAACGAAATTTTTGAGAAAATAAATCTAATCCCTCTTCTATGCCTTTTTAAACTACAACAACAGCAGTAAGTGCCAACAAAGAATGTGTTAAACAACAGTCAAGCATGAATAGCAAATAGGAAATCGTCAGTCACTTGTCCAACCTGGTCCCATATCAACATCATTTAATTCAAAGTGTCCACTTCTTCATTAGATTTCTGCAATATCACATTCATTAACTTCGAAGGGCCAGTGAAAGCATATGTTCCGAGATTGAGCAAAGAATTGGAGGAGTCAAAAATATAAGCATTTGAAATTAAGAGTAAAGCACTAAAATGTACCATATAAATTTTCCATCTACATTACAAATCAAGATAAGACAGGGATAAATATAAACTAAAAAATATGGCTTCCTTAGACAACCTCGATAATTTAGTCTGTGTGGTGCTGATAGTTGGAGTTCCTCCATTATGCAATAAATGCAGTACTTCGTATTTTCCATGTACTTGAACAACATTCCGCAAATGTCTCTCTAGCAGTTCTTACAATCATTCAATGATTCATGAAATTCAAGATGTACGATACACTTCATTGGTGTTTTTCCTCTTATAGAGTAACATAGTTGACTTTCATAGATGCCCAAGTGTTCAGTAGTGTAGCATCAGTTAGTGTAGAGCAGTGGTTCTTAACCTTGGAAGTACTGAACCCCACAAGTTCCATGCTTGCATTCATTGAGCCCATTGTAATTGAAAATGTAAATTTTCGTTGTTTCTTCAAATTCAAACATATATTATAACTATGTAATTTGTTAATGAACAAACTGGCCAAGCAGAGCGTGACGTCACGAATCATAAGAGTGCAGGTGAACCAAACCGCCGAACCCCTGAAACTGCCACCCGAACCTCTGGGGTACGATCGAACCAAGCCTAAGAACCACTGGTGAAGAGAGTAGATTCTTTATTCTGACAAAGTTATTGGCGAAGGACAGGGACTTTTTGTGACGACAATGTAGAAAAATACTTGATAAGACTGTACAACTCTTCAGTGTGACTACGCTTCTCACCTAACTTCGAGAGTTTTATAAAACATGGAAATAATTATTGTACATTGCAGTAAATGCGTGTGTTATTTTCCTCGTTGTGTCACATACATTATCGATAATACTAGTTGCATGTCCGAACACTGTTGATGTTAATCGACTATGAAATGACAACATGCAAGTCTTTTTTCTGTGTTTGAAATAAGACTGTTAGAATAACAAACATATCTTACACAAAAGTATTAACAACTTTCTTGAAAATGTGGGCCTGATTTATAAATGCAACATTTTGCAACTTTTTGGAAAATAAATGCAACAAAGCATTCCCAAGTCATGGCACATATAGGATTTTCGCTAGAGCAAGCTGTCGTCAACTTTTTCAGAAGAACCACTCAGGTGCACTTGAAACGCATTTTTCAAGAATTGTGTGGATAGCACAAAAATGTGATCAGGCTCACCAAACGGAGGCAGGAGACAAACTGCTCCAGGCCCCAGACTTACGAGAGGCCCAAAAGAAAAAGATTTTCTTATAACTATATTGCAATATTTTCACTTTGACTATGATTTAAGTTTCCTTGCCAAACAGCCTATGTAGTTCTACATATGCAAGAGCTCCCTCACCGGTATTCCAAGATTTCTGGATTCTCAGCCTGTGGCGAGATAACATTCTTTGACTTTCCCATACGATCCAGTTTTACCTACCTCAACAAACTAGACGAAACACGAATTTCAAAGTTCTAGTCATTCGCTTTGCCACCGCTTCGATAACTTGATAATTGAATCTGCCAACGACCGTCAATACACAGTAAAAGTTGGTGGCCCACGACTGTCACATCCATGCACAAAATTGACATTATAATAACACAATACAACTGAAAACAAAATAACCAATTTTCACAATACAAACTGTTGTCTATTGACTTGACAGTTGTGGGCCACCGTACTCGACAACTTATGCCAGGGGGCTGCAAGGCCTAAATGATTTTAAATTCAACGTGCTAATCTACTTTAACGTAAACAAGTCGAGTCTGCCCATTATGACTTTCGAAATAGGGCAGTCGACACCAGGGGGTACTGCCCCCCCCCACTTTCTGCATGCAATAGACATTTGCATAGTTTCTACACTTTTTGCAGTATTATGAACTGATGCTATAAGTTAAGTTCAAGTTGCCAGGCAAATTCGTCCTCAATGAAAATGATCACCGAGTTAAGCTCAAGCTCCATGTCAAGGGTTTGCCCATTGCTCGAGTTTCCATTTTTTAGCACAAGGAGCCCCATCAGCTTCATGGCAACTGAGAAACTGTGGGTAATGAAACTGCTTGAAAGAAAGGATAGCAGTAGCTATGTAGCATTTTTTCAAAACTATCCATTTAAAAAGTGTCAACAATTTTTGCAATAAATGCAATAAAGTTTTGAAATAATTTGGTAATAAATGCTAGTGTTAATTACTTTGTTGAGTAAAGTTTTGATGTCATTTTAACACCATATCAAACTAGATGAGAATTCTATATAACTCCCAATCCTCTATCTAATTGAGAAATATGAAAGCAGCAATAAATGTTTAAGGCTTTTTGGAACAAAACTGTCAATAGAAAAACTCTTAATCAATTGGAAAATGATAATTGACCTTGGACAGTCAGAGATTTTGAGCCATCCCCCCCCCCCACAAAATATCCATCAAGTTATGTAACTAAGCACTCAGAGGCTCATTGGCAGTGTGATACTGAAGAACTTTTGCAATTAGACAATAGGTTCCAAAAGACTATGTCTATAGCTTAAAGATGGTAGAATCTTGTTGCTTGCTAAATGCAAGCATGAAAGCTGTAATGAACATTTCATAACTTGGCAAACCAACTTTCCTTCAACATCTGCACACATCTTTCAAATCACCTTTTCAAGTTGACAGGCTTTCCTTATATTGCTCTTTAGTATGGCAACTAATGGCAAAGGCCAAATGATGTGTGTGTCCACAAATATATAGCCAATATATGCACAGAATATAGATCAGATTGAAAAGAGTATTTTTACATTGTTGGCTTTCAATACATGGCCTATGCTCCTCAATGTACAATTCAAGGCTGAATGGTAATCAGACATCAGCTCATCAAACTAAAGGGAAGATTCTTTTATCCATGAAATGCATTGCAAAAGCATCTAAGCCAAGTTATCTGGGGCAAAAAGAATGGAATGGGGATATAAAACACACTTCAATATCAGAAGCAACTTAGTCAAAACAGCCCGCTGAAATCCAAAATTAATATCAGTAACAGGTAACCTTCATAATCAAAATACAAGCATAAATCCCAAGGCAGAAAAATCATCATAACACAGAAAATAGCAGCCATTATAAAGCCTACCTATAAAGCTCATAGAAATAACCATTTACGACTTTCAAAGGAACTAATGTTGAAAAGAGGGCCATATTTACTCTTCAAGGATTGGAGCATATCTTGTGGCACTTTTGTTCTCCATTGTTTGAAAATGCAAGGATTTACCAGATCCAAGAAAGCAGAGCTATCACAATCCACAAACCTCTCAGCCAACATGTAGTTGACATTATCAATTACCTGAAAGTATAGCCTTTTATAATTATGTCTTTGATCTGCATTGGAAGATGACCTTCCAATTAGAGACAGCTGATTGGAAGAAATTATCATTAGTGTGCAAATCATACAAAAAATCAGCAAAAATTGTTATTTTCTGAGCACCATAAATGAAGTCTGTATTTCAATTATGAAGAACCATGTAAAGAAGTGATGACTGTTCCAAAATCCTTTTGAAAACTTGGATTAGAAAGCAAAACACAAAGCTGTTCATGAAATGATATAAACCACTGGCTTGTGATATAGATGCATCATCCCAGCCTTGTGTGCTTTCAATAGTCTTCTCCAGTAACTCAAAAAGGACTTTGTACTTATCATAAAGAACACTGATGGTGCAGAAATGATAATACCACCTAGTTTTTCCAGGTTTAGGAATATCAATTCCATTTGAATGCAATAACTTTTTCCTTCTGGGACTACTACTAGAAAATGTGCTGAAAGCAGCAACATTTGCAAAGAAAACTCTAACCAAGGGGATAGTAGAAGCAGACTGACATAAAATTAAATTTAAGTGGTGAGCTACACAGTGAAAAAATAGGCAAAGGGATAATCTTCCCTTACAAGAGTTTGAACACCAGAAATGTGCCCAAACACGACAGAAGCCCCATCATAAGCTTGCATGATCAATTTATGGTGAACTGAATCCCCAAAATGTGTAATAATATCTCTAATAATAGCACTAATTGCTGGAGCAGTTCTATCTGAACTCACATTGTAAAATTTCAAAAACCTTTCTACAACATCATCATTCTTATCAAGTCGAATGATGACACTCAGTTGCTCCTTAGTTGACACATCAGTAGTCTCATCAACCTGCACACTCAGAAAATTGCACTTCTCTACTTCCTCATCAATGTGATCTTGAATGACAGAGTCTATACATCCAATCAGATCATTTTGTGTATCACTAGAAACACTAGTGAAAACTCCAACATTACTCCTTTCTGATTCCGCAACCTTACGATGCAGACGAGGCTCAAAACAGTATCAAATTTCGAAAAGGATTCTAAGAGCTCCCTATAGTTATCTCATTTAGGCTACCACAAGATTGATTGTGCCCCCTAAAAGGCAATTCTTGCTTCGAAAGAAATAGCACAGCCTCAGAAAGAGTTCTTGTCTCGCCATCGAAAGCATTTCATCAATCACTTCAGAGAAGTCAAATTTTTTCCACATTTTGTAAGCCTCCATGAGTCTTGGATCTCTCGTGTTTCCCTCCGTCTGACAAAGTATTTCTCAGATTTTCATACCCCTTTTCCGTCCATGACTGGGATACCACAGGTCTAAAGAGCATGCATGGCCAGCAGAAAAGATTATTTCGAAGAACACTGCCACAAAGTCAATCCTTCTTCGAGTACCAATCTTTCCAGAACGTTCTGTTCCCTGTCTTCACCTTCAATGCTGGCATTGGTCGTAGTTGTTGCACGGTTAGCTTCTGGTCTGCGATATTTCTCGAGCCAAAAGGCCTTGCAAAAACTGTGCAACAACATCTATGAACTGCTGGGCATTGACCTGGGCCATTTCTTAGAAGTTTTTGTTCTTGTGAGAAAAGCAAAGTTTTCTTTGTTCACACGGACAGCTGTCTAGCAAAAGAAAGAACTATAAGAAACTATGCTGCACTATGCGTGTCTGCACTTTGTGCTTGTAGAGATGGGCTTCATTTTAGCCAATATAGTCACAGGGTTTTACAATATGTTATTATCTTATTTTGTGCTATTTACTTTTGGGCACGAAGTAGAACACATAACCCAGCCACTGGGGGGGGG
>WIPJ01000047.1:145421-176916 GCA_018155075.1 Cassiopea andromeda
GGGGGGCAAGCCAGCCCAACTCGGTGCTGGTCACAAGCCCGGATAAATGGGGAGTGCTGCTGACAGGTCTGGTCAACCGAGCGTAAAAAGCAGTACAATCCTTAAATAATGAATCTCGAGTTATCTGAGGAAAGTATTATGGCTAGGGCGTCCCCTGTAAGCGACGCGCTGCAGCCTCCCCTGGTTGCAGTGGAAAATGGGCAAAGGGTATCGCAGAACCCACGGCTGCGACCAAAGAAGTTAGTGGGAAACAAAAACAAAAACAAGGATTGGAAAAGGTAAGGAAGAATTAGAATTGGAGCTGGAATATTGGAAGTCTTGCAGGGAAAGGAAGAGAGTTAGTGGATGTAATGCAGAGAAGGAATATCAAGATCCTATGTATTCGGGAAACCAAATGGAAAGGAAATAGTGCCAGAAAAATTGGAGGCGGGTACAAAGTGTACTATGCTGGAGAAAGTGCAAGGAGAAATGGAATAGGAATTATTTTAAATCCAGAATTGCAGGAAAATGTTACGGAGGTTGTTAGAATAGATGACAGGCTAATGGGTTTGAAACTTAAAATATGGCATATAATATCAACATATGCACCGCAACAAGGATGTACAGAAGAAGAGAAAGAAGCATACAGAGACAAATTAGAGGGATACATGGAAAGGATACCAAGGACAGAAAAGATAGTAAGAGCTGGAGATATGAATGCCCAGGTGGGAGAGAACTGCAATGGTTATGAAGGATTACATGGTGGTTTAGGATTTAGAAGGCGGAACTTGGAAGGTGAGAGACTATTAGAAGCAGCAGAGGCTACTGATATGACAATTTTGAACACTATGTTTAAGAAAAGAAGAAATCATCTCATAACTTACAAAAGTGGAGGAAATGGGGCTCAGATTGACTACATCATGGTAAGAAAAGAAGACAGAAAATTGTTGATGGATTGTAAAGTTATAACTGGGGAACCAGTGGTGACACAGCATAGACTACTGATGGCAGACCTTAGGATGAAAGTTGAAAAGAAACGAAGGAAAGAGGAAAGGAAAAGGAAGATCAAAGTGTGGGAGCTTAGAGGTGAAAAGAAGACTGAGTTTAGACAAAAGGTAGAAGGGACTCTCATAGAAAGGTATGGGAATGGTACATTTCCAGAAAGGGTAGAAGAACTTTGGACAGACATGAAGGAAATACTGGTAACAAAAGCAACTGAAGTTGGTGGAAAGACTAGTGGGAAACCCAGAAAAGAGAAGGACACGTGGTGGTGGAATGACGAGGTGCAAAGAGAGATAAAAGAAAAGAAATTAGCACTGCAGCAAATGAAAGAAAATGAAAATGACATAACAAAAGAAAGGCACAGACAAGCCAAGAGGAAGGCCAAAAGAGCAATAGCCATAGCCAAGAGACATGCATACAAAGATTGGTATGAAAAGCTGGACACACCAGAAGGTGAGAAGATAATTTACATAGTAGCAAAGGCAAGAAATGAAGGGAGGAAAGATGTAGGCGAACTATCAATAATAAAGGATCAAAATGGAAACATGCGTGCAAAGGTAGGGGATATCAAATGAAGATGGCAACAATATTTCTCGAACTTGTTGAACACGGAAAATGTATATGAAGAACTAAGTGAAGCATTACCAGTGGAAGGACCAATACCAGACATTAGTGTAGGGGAAATAGTTAAAGCAATTGGAAAGGGAAAGCTAAACAAAGCAGGAGGAAAGTCAGAAGTAACAATGGAACTGATTAAAACATTGGAAGAACTTGGTCGAGAGTGGATTTATTCATTGCTAGGAAAGATCTGGAGTACAGAGAAAATGCCAGAGGACTGGAAAGAAAGTGAATTAGTAAAGTTGTATAAGCAAAAGGGAGATATACTGAGTTGCGGAAACTACAGAGGCATTAAGCTGCTGGAGCACATGTTGAAATATTAGAGAGAGTGGTAGAAGGAAGGCTGAGAGAGCTGGTTGATAACTACAAGCACCAGTTTTGATTCATGAGTGGGAAGAGCACGACAGATGCAACATTCATAGTGAGACAGTTACAGGAAAAATACCTGGAAGGAAACAGGAAAGTGTATTGGTGTTTTGTGGGCTTGGAGAAGGCGTATGATAGATTACCAAGAGAAGTGGTATATTGGAGCTTGAGAAAGATGACTGTACCAGAAAAGATGGTAAAACTGGTGAAGATGATGTACGAGGGTGCAAGAACAACAGTACGGACAAAGTTGGGGAAAACAGATTCATTCCCAATTGAAGTAGGACTACATCAGGGGTCGGCATTGAGCCCGTTTCTGTTTCTGGTAGTGTTGGACACAATAACAATGGACTTGAGGGAAGATGATGAACTATGGGGAGTTATTATTTGCCGACGTCCTAGTTATCATGGCAGATACGGAAGAGGAACTGCAGCAAAGGTATTTGGTATGGAAAAACAGCCTGGAGAGAAAAGGAATGGAAGTGAATACACAGAAGACAGAGGTAATGGGAAGCAGTAGGGAAGGACACGAGGAAATCAACATCATATCGGAAGACGGAGGAAGGCTTAAACAGGCAGAAGAGTTTAAATATCTAGGATCAGTTATAGCAGAAGAAGGAGGTACAGAGAAGGCAGTTAGAAAACGGGTGAAAGAAGCATGGCATAAATGGAGAGAAGTGAGTGGGGTTACTTTAGATAAGAAAATACCATTGAAATTGAAGGTTTACAAAAGTATCATAAGACCAGTACTTTTGTATGGTGGTGAAATTTGGGCATTGAGGAAGAAGGAAAAAGATATTTTGGAGAGAACGGAGATGAGGATGGTGAGGTAGATAGCTGGGATCTCATTGTTGGAAAGGAGAGAAAGTGACGATATAAGAAGAATGTGTGGAGTGTGTAAGATAGGAGAGAAGGCGAGAGAGGCAAGACTGAGATACTTTGGACACGTGAAAAGGAGAGAGGATGATGGACCAGTGAAGAAAGCAATGCTGATGCCAGGTACAGGGAGAAGGAGTGTGGGGAGACAGAGAGTGAGGTGGAGAGACGTACTGAAGAGGGACATGAATGAACTGGGGTGTCCAGAAGAGGATGCAATCGAAAGAAGTAGATGGAAAAGGATAACTCGAGCGGCTGACCCTGCTATACAGTGGGAATAAGGGTCGTATGAAGAAAACGAAGACGAAGTAGGACACATGCGCATTGCAATCAACAGTCTCAACACAGGGCGTCAAAAGCGTGGCTCACAACAGTGATACAGGGATAAAAAATCATTTAGACTCTGCAATTTATCGAGAAAAGCTAAGAAAACACTTGTTATGGTTGTGCCGGGCACGACCAGCACGACCTTTGGCTTCGCCACTGTCTGCAGGTACACGCATGTTTTATAAGAAACTGATTTATAAGAAACCTACACGTAGAAGGCCGAAATATCTAAAGGCCTTATACTACTAAAAACGAAATGCCTAAGGGACTTCTCAATTTGAAAGATTTTTGTAACTGCAAGCATCAAGAACTATAAAAGATTGGCATACTGGTGAAATAATGTGGTACAACACCAAGCTTGCTGAACATCGAGTTCTGTATGCGATTCAAGCGTAGATTATATTACATTTGATAGCATTAATGGAATAGACATAATATTCATTGATTAACATTTCACTTTTGAATTTGTAAAACTTTGTTCCTACCTTCATTGTGTTTTTGCTCCTCAGTTCTAGCCAAAAGTAAAGGCAAAATTCAAAATTTTATATTTTTCCCTCTTCTGTACTATTCTTATGGTACTTGATGTGCAGTGAAAATTAAGGAACTATTAACGAACTTTTGGTGTTACAATTTGCTGATTTGAGGTCTACAATTAAGGAACTTTTAGAACTAGGCCTTGAGGTAGGTTCCTTATTTAAAAAAGCGTGTATGCGATATGCGACTTAGATTCTTCCAGATTCTCAAAACAATACTTATTGTATGAGTAGCTATGTATTCCTTCAATCATTTCCCTTTCTTGGTCGCATTTCTATTTTAAACGGGCATTGCCTATAGATCTAAACAGCAAAGTCCTGAAAGTTCTCTAGAGAGCTCTATCCCAAAATCGCTATCCTCCTATCACTTTCTACTGGCGTGTGCTGTCACTGATGGGCATGTCTTAAACAAATCTAACACATGTAAAAAAAACATAAATGTTTCATGAACTCAAACATGAAAATTCGTTGGTTTAGAGATTGCTTAGATCCCTTTTTCTCTTAATTCACACACCTCTATCAAGACAAATGAGTGAAAACAAACCTGATCCATTTCATTACAATTTCTTAAATATCTTCACGATTACCACAAATGGAACGAGTGATACACAGCGATGCCGGAAATGTTGTGGGGCGCAGAGGGGGGCAGTCTTTTCAGAAGGGCACTTTGGAGCATTACTCTAAATGGGGGCTTCTACTTAAGCGGAAGTAAACGAATGGACTATTTTCCCTCCAATGTTTCTATGACTTTGCTTGATGGAAGAGGGCTTGATTCCATGTAAAATAATTGTCACAAAAACTATGGACATGGGGGTGGCACTTCTGCTCTCTTTTGCTTCCCCTCCATGGAAAAAGACAAAATGGCCAGTTGCCCCCTCTTAGCCCCTTCTTCTAGCACAGCTGGTGGCACTATAATCATGATCATGGAAGCTCTCATGTATCATCAACCCCGAGACTATTAGCGAGAACAATTGTACTATTCTTTCTACCATATTACTTCCATCGCTCGATGCATTTTTCAGCCAGTCATGTCAATTAAGTCTAGCATATCAAGCATTTTACATCTGGTATTTCTATTTTATGTAATGTTAACTCCATGTTATTCTAACCATATCAAGGTGGCTGCAGAATGCTGATTTTCTTCTCGAATGTCTCCTTTGGAAATAAGAAATCTTTTGTTACTAAGTCAAGCTTTCCAAGGGCATTTTCTGCAAATTGTTTTGTGACATCATCGACATGAGAATGAATAGTAACTTTGACTGTTTGGTAAATATCTTTCAAGCAACTGCCAATTGCCTGACGAATAGAAGAATAAAGTATGAAATTAAAAGCTGTGTGGTTAACAGAGCCTAAAAATGATCTTTAATAATTGATGCAACAAATAAAGAGCACGGCAAAAAAGCTGTATGATCACAGAGCCGTCCTTACATTGGGTGCGCTGGGAGTATTGGGGGTGAGGCGAATGTTGGGGTGCTTGAGTTGTGGGGTTTTCTGGGATTGTCCATTGTAAATAATGGAAATTGAAGTAGAGTCGTTGACACGTCTTTCTTTGTATTTGCAATTCCCCTTCTCTTCAAAGTCCTATCTTGTTGCGAACTTCATAGCGTACACGCACAGTTGCGATTTGAACTTCAGCCGACAAGCGGAAATTGCCGACATCCATTATGGAACCCTCTTTATTACTATTATTATTATTACTATTATAAACCATGGAACAACCCAGAACTTCTGAACATTTAATTCCTTTTCTTATTATTTTACCTTTGAGTTATGTTGTATGTTTATTATCATTATTATTTTGGTTACTTTTCATGTATAGTACAAACTAGCCAATGGTACACTACCATTATATGAGAGGTATACTATTATATGGAATAAATATATTCATATGAAAGTTTGAAAAAAAATTATTAATATTTCTACCAATTCTAGGGACGAACCTGGATGATCATAAATACATTCTGCTCAAAATCTAACATAAGGTAATCAGCATCAACAATAAGAAATATCAAAAAGAATAGAACTCAATCAAATTGATGCTAAATTGTAAGTCCAAAACTTGAGCGCTTTCCATGTTACTTTCAAATGACAATAAGGCTATACATGATACTACTGAAAAATCGAAATCTACAATAAATATTTTTCACATTGAAAAGCGATTTCATCACGTTGGCAATAGTATCCAACTTTCACATGGTCATCTTCAGTTCTTCCAATATCAGGGCATAGCAGCAATCTTCGTCCTTTCATGATGGAAGCACAAAGACCCAGCTTTCACAGACTTTCATTCGGAGAACATTTCTAACTTACGCCAATTTTTTAACGCATAGCGACTACAACAATATCTAGGGTAGATCATGGTTCAAACCCAATATGTGAATCAAAATTCCCTGAATATTCCCTGACTGATAATCAAAAACACCCACATTTCCCCTGGCCCCCATTTCATACATTTACAAGAAAGGTAAAGAAAATAGAGCTTAATAGATAAGCAATGTACATATTACTTGCTATAGGACTATACAAAGCGATAAAATTCATATTTAACAACAATAAATAGAACAAGCACTTTGTAAACAAACATGCAAAGAGTTAATGAAACTGATATGTGGACTAAATAATTTGTTTTCCTTTACTCTTCCTTGACTTTGATAAAAATTATTGAAAATTCCCTGACTATTCCAGATTTTCCCTACCTTTTAGTAAAAATGTCTTATTTCCCAGGTTTTCCAGGTTCAGTATGAACCCTGTAGATGCCTCCAAAGTTTCTTTGCTTGAGAGGTAATAGGAGAAAACTGTAGCAAAATACGTGCTATATTTTTGGAATATGGTTACCATAGCAACAACAAATAGCTAAATGATAGCAGAAAATGTGACCAGGATGGGTAAGATATCTCTAAATTCCCACACTGTATGATAGTGAAACTTTCAGCATACATTAACCTGGTATGAATCTATGCAACAAGCCAATAACAGGTAGCAAGGTATCTTTAATTTTTTTAATTTTTGAAAAGTAAATGCAACAAGTAAATTTGCATTTTTTCATTCCACTTTGACACACTGAGAACTTGTGGAATTCTTCCTTGTAGCTGCTAAATTCTTGAAGGTTTATTGCATAATATATAGTATAACAAATATAGGCTGAAAATTTGGCTGAGTTATCTCTATTCTAACAAGAGCTGTGTTTTCCACAAAATCAGAACCCAGGTGAAATTATAGTTCTAAGAAATTGACAGTTAAAGTTTAATGCCATTGATGAAAGTCAAAATTGTTCAGATCCATACGATTCTCCCTCTTCTTCTTGTTTTTTTTTTCATCTTTTGACTTTCTTTTACCTTTGAGCTGCTTTCTTCTCAGTTTTGACTTGTCTTTTTCCTTGCCTTCAGTAAAACATAGTCGCCTCTGGTTCCTCAATTTGCAACTTTCTCTGGTATATTTTCCAGGCACACTACCACACTCCTTATACACATTAATTACAGCAACTGCACCAAGGTCAAAGTATGCAACAGCACCAAAGACCCCAAATTCAAAGGTATCTCTCCCAACATATTCAGTTTTTGGGCATCTTTCCCAGACCATGCCATTAAATGACTCATTCTGGTTTTGAGTTTTGCCATGCAGGCATCATCCAAGAAGTTCATCTGAGCTTAGCCTAGAAAAAACTGGCTTCACTTCCTTTACGATGGAAACTGGTAGTCCTGCTACTGCTCTGTATGTGTTAGTCCTCTTTGCCCTATCTGATTTGAACTTGCACCAGCTATAAAGACCATCTGGGCAGTATGTGTGGTATTCTCTTCCTTCTGATGAATCATAATGAAACAAACAAGCTAAAATGGCTGATTTCATACCTTCTAAATCTCCTTTATTAGATCTCACAGCAACTCCATAATAGTTCTGGAGATGGTCAATCATCTTGTCAGTTAATTTACCCTTTCCTCCTAACTTCTTCTCTTTCCTTAACTTCCTCTTAACTTCCTCAACGCTGTGCCAACCCTCTTTTGTACATGGCCAATGCATTCATACTTGACAACTTTGATACCATCCTCTATATATGCATTCTCAATTAAAGAAAAACTTTTGCTATCCCCATCACTATAAAAATTGCTATAAATTAGGGAATGCTTTTCCTTTGACCACGTGAAGATCCTTTGTGCCCCTTCAAGCTCCATGGCAGAGGCAGATCCCATATAATTTGAATTACAAACATGGTTTGTTTTCCACAACAAATAATCAGGAGATTCTCTATTGTCTTTTTCATGCTTTTGGCAACCCTTGCAGTAACGAGACATTGCTTCAATATCCAAGATTTTGCTTGTATCTATAGATGTTGCAGCTACACACCCATTCAGGGAGGCATACCCATGCTTCTGCCATGTTCCATCAACTGAAACACCACAACTGATAACTTCATCTGCTCTGTCATCAGCATGTAACTCTTTGCTGGCAGCAATCATACTATTCTCTGCAACCTTGAACACTGTTGTTTTCAAGCTTCTTAAAATTTTATGAAAATTATTTTTTGTTGGAACACCAGGAATGTTCATAAAGCCACAAAATTCCCTTGCTCTTGCATAATCTTGCTGAATGCATCTCATAGCATAAACAAGACGAATATTTACGTTGTATGTAGTTGATGAATTTGCAGAGACATAAAAGTCATGAATCCAACCACAAGTTAAACATTGAAGTTGAAGACAACTGGCACAGCCCATTTTTGTTTTGGGTATTTCATACAAATTGAAGCCCTTTTCACAACAATCTGGGCATGCAAAACGTTGAAAAATATTTCCAAGCACATCTAAGTCCATTAAATGAAAGCCTGTACCCTCCTCGATACTTCCTACCTTATTTATTGGGCGTGGGCTTGAATTGATCTAACTAGACGACACAGATCCTTTCTCAGCCTTAGAAAGTGGTGTTGAATGCCAGTTGCGATCACCATTCTCGTCAACTATAGTAGGCCTAAGTGATCCATGTGATGCTGTTGTCATTGCAGTAATCCTACTGCTTAAAACTCTCTTCCTTTTGCTGCTCAAAGCGTCACAAAAATGGTTAATTCGAAATCTTCACTTCCCTCTTTTAAGCGATCTAAATTTTCGTCTCGGAACAGCGCTTTTAACATCAGTATCATCCATCTGAAAGTTGCCTAAGTTTGTACTCAACGAGTGCATGCATTCGTGGATAATAGGGTGCTATGTGCTTGCCTGTTCTATGATAGACTGTTTCACAGTGAGGTTACGCACAGGTAAGCCAACCACAGAAATCTACTACGTGCAATGAAAGTGGAGAGGCTGTATTACCCCAAAAGTCCCATTTTATCCGTTGCTAAGGGGGTTGCTATGCACCACATCATGCTACATTGTACCACATATGAACAATTTTATCATATTTTGAGATGCATAATAGTCTATAAGTATTTTCGATCTTAAAGAGCAATAATTCATGTACTAAAATCAAAATAAAAAATTTTGGTTTTCAGGGTCAAATTAGAGGGGTCTTCCACCTTAACGATCCCACCCTACCACAAGAAGCCGCAACATTCTTTAAGAACAAATTGTACATATTTAGAAAATCTTACTCTCAAGTGCCAAATAAACGGGGGGTCATAATAAACAGGGGGTTAGAAAAAATTCCGAGATTTAATAAACAGGGGGTCAAAATAAACGGGGAGGGGTCAGAATTTGAGTAACGGCTTTAAATAATTATACAAGAACAAAAAGAACAAAAGCAGGTTGTCACAAAGCATAAAACTAAAATGTATATAGCAGTACGCTATTTTGCCATGAAAATTGAGTGTAAATAGTACCAACAAAGAAAGGAAATGAAACGAGGGGTGTGTACAAAAAGTCAACTTCCTTAAAATTAATAAACGGGGGGTCCTAATGAGGTCCGTGGGTTGGAAAAAATCGAAAAATGAATAAGCGGGGGGACGTTTACTTGGCCCACTTCTAAAAATTCTTCTTACGGGTATAAGAAAAATAATTTGCCAACGTATTCAGCATCGCTCCCATATCCGCAATGTCACAACATCTAATTCCTCTTCTTGTGGTTCTCCAATACAAAAATGGATAAAATTTTCCAACAGGACTGACAAATTAGGTGATTTTTCAAAAGAACTTTTCTGGAGGGGAATGGCACTACCAAGCAGGAACGGGTAGGGTAACAGACATGGCGTTTACTGCTTTACAAGGCTAGAACAATAATGACAGGAAAAATTGCAGGTAAAGAATTTCAACTAAAAATGCTCATAAACAAAGGAGGACTATTGAAAAAGCAAAATACCTGAAAAGTATCGCTTTCGAGACCATCAAGAAGTAATATGACCACAGTCAATGCCGCCCTTTTTACTTTAGCCTCTTTATCAAAACGTAGCACACTTGATATGCAATTCACGAGCTAAAAAAATAAGCAACACAAAAAGCCATACAGAGAAAGAACTGTGAAATTCAAATCCGAAACTCTAGCAAAGTTAAGCAAATTTCTTTCAAACAAGTCTATGAAAAACTTTAAATTTTTTGCTGCTTCCATCTCAAAATTGATTTATAATGGCGATATACCAAATTTTGGATATACCATACACTTTCTGCAATAATCTTGTATAAAAATAATATTCATTAGCTCTGATAATTCCCATTATAATAAATACAATTGGTTAAAAAATACTTGCTAACAATGTTGGTACACCCAACAATTCATGTTGATTCAATAACAATTCAATTCAACTCAATTCACTTCATGAACTCTAAACAAAGTACCAACTTACCTCATTGATTATCGATCCAACAGAAAACCTCAATAATTTACAAACTTCTCCAATATTTGACAAGCTACTGGCCCTTATATAACAATCATCATCTTTTACACCAGCCAATAGCGAAGATAATATTGTTTGCGAATATCTTGGCAGAACTGGTCCACATGCTCTGATAGACTTCATTAATGCTTCGCCAATCTTCATTCTCTTCTCTGGAGAGATGATCTTTCCATACCTACGATTACCTGCATGAAATCATGTTTAACAAAATTAAATTTAAAAATGCATCACGTTTCTACCTGTATGCTGATGAATTGGAAAAGAAAAACTTCAAATACGTAAGACTAAATACACCAATAAAGAGAAACAATATCCAAAAGTGCAAGTACGAATAAAATTTTCCCCGGCGACCAAAATCTTTTGTCCTCTCCAAGATTTTTTTGACTCGTAAAAAGTAAATATTATTTCGAGAAGATTGAGATATAAACACGCTGCATTTTTCAGCATGACGATTGCAACAATAATTCTCCTCCGTAGCGAAAAGATAACTTGCATTCATATAAGTTCATTAGAGTAAATGGAGCAGACGTTGATGATGAATGTTTTGTCTGAAAACAGTCAGGAAAAGGAGGTGCCAGCCTCTATAGACGTACCTTCTTTCGACAAAGTTGGAAAGTTGGCAAACTCCTGTCCAAGACGAGGGATGACTGCTTCATGGAAATGTAAAGAGGCTGATGCCAAAGCTCTTATTGAGGCTAGATATATATATGAATCATCGTGGCAAAGGTTTTCCAAAAAGATGTCAATCAACATATTAACATTTCCAATGGCTTTGGGATTCTTTTTCTCTAACAATGAAGACAGCTGTACAATAGCATGAGCTCTCGATGGAATTAGTGGATCGACCAAATCCTTCATTGCTGTCTCATATACTTTATCATCCATATCATGCAGACCTGCCAATTTAAGAAAATTATATGGCGATAGAAGTTGCAATCTACCATGCTCAATAAAAGCAGAAGTCAACTGCAAAATCTAAACTGCCAATAAAACTGATGACGCCATTCTTCACAAAACTGATAAGGCAATTCGTTATAACTGTTAGGAACCAGTAATTATTAATGGTGTGCTTTATAGCGAAAGATATTGAAGGAGCACTTATAATTTTTTATATTTTCAACGGGGGCCAGATCAAATATCTGCCAGAGGGGTTCGTAAAAATTATAGTCAAAATTTACAACCATCAATTCAACCTGAACAATAATAAACTATTCTTGAAAATAGATGATAATTAGTAGGGTGGTTGTTCCTACGAAAAACTGTTTTCTTGACAATCCAACTGCTTTGCCTCTTGGTTGATACTTTGATTGGCCTTCTTGCGTACAGTAGAGAAACATAATAGCTATAGTTTATGAGCGTCGTTATTATTACAATAGTTTAAAACTTAGTTCAATTGTATTGAAACAATTATAGATCAATGTCATGTCCTTCCATTCAGGGCTCGCGTCATATAGCTGCCTTCTTGCCGCAAAAGCAGTCTGAATTGTCGACTTTTTTCCAAACATTCTATTCTTGGCTTCCCTCTGCTATATCCATACACTACTCCATGCTATGGAGGGGGGCTAGAAACTTATTCTTAGAATTGGGAAGCAGAATCTTTACTGTGTGAAAATAAGGCAAAAGCCGGCCACCCCCAAAAGAACTGCACTCTTCAAAAACATCTCCCACCCCTACCACACCATTGCCTAAGAGTGTACATTTTCGCGAATAGAAATTTTTGCTAATACAGAGGGTTTCGTGGAATATTTCTTGCAGACTGGCCAGAAAAAACGAGATTTTATTGCCTACTAAGAGTGAAAATATTATTTTCTTTTCCTTAATTTGCCTGCTTTCATGTTTTCTCTATGTCTTGGCAGCAATTGTTCGAAAGTCAATTTTTGTGTATGGTCGGTTTTTCTCTTAGTTTGAAGGGCAAACTTGAGCGGCCAATCAGGTTTTCACTGGCTTCTTGGAACTTGATTTCACGATTTAGAGTCAAAATTGCAAAAATTGACGCCGTGAAACTTCGTGCTACAAAATTACCCAAACGCAAAAATGTGTCCCCTTTTAGCAATAATGACTGGTCCCTTAGATTAAACTTATGAACTACAAATGATCCATTCTCAAGGACCACAGAAAAATAATTAGCTCCATAATTACAGCAAATGCCAAAACATCAAACATGAATAGGAATGAAGCGAAATTTAAGTCCCTTTATGAAATAGAATACACAGCTTCTAGAATCAAATAATCTCACCACTATCCTTTTGACTCTGTTTTCTAATGGCACCCCGTGTGCAAATAGCAATACGAATGTTATTTGCAGACCGAACTACTGATTCAGCCTTGACAGATCTCTCAATCTTTTCCAAAACCGCAACAAACTTACTCAATTCATCATAATCTACACGGCTGTCCTAAAACATTAAAATTACATAGAAAATGAAAATATGTTATATATTCACATCAAGTGAAAGGTACGTAGTGAAACCAATAATTGTGACGTGCTCTTGCAAGCATTGATTGACTGTGACATTACATTTTCATAGCTCATTGGCAGTGTGAATGTGCTACAAAAGCATCGTTTAATAAAACTTGCGAAAATAATATTGAAACAGCTCCAGAAATCATTGCATTTTGAAAAGCAAGAAAAGGGCTGTTTTTATACAAAATAGTCATTTGATGTGGAGAACTATAATAGGAAAAAAGTGATACAAACCTTGGCGTTCAACATTAAAGAAAGAACAGCCAATGAGATACTAAGCATCTCTATTTCCAAGTTATATGATTCTTCCTTACAATCAAAATTCAAGCAAAATTGCATTGTTACTCTAATAAATGCCATTATCTCTTTTCTATCATTTAGCACTGCGTCTCCAAACTTATCACAAATTGCGGCAACCATTGCAACAGTTGGTATGCTTTCTTTGAAATGTAAAACCATCTTGTCAATATGAGAAAGTGGCTGATCTGCAGTTCAAAACGAACACATCAATTTCATCAACAAAAGCTGCTTCCTACTGAATGTATTTTTCAGTAATGAAAAATGGCCATTATTGATTCTTA
This sequence comes from Cassiopea andromeda, assembly GCA_018155075.1. NCBI lineage: Eukaryota > Metazoa > Cnidaria > Scyphozoa > Rhizostomeae > Cassiopeidae > Cassiopea > Cassiopea andromeda. Next base: position 158,982 of record WIPJ01000047.1, read on the forward strand.
AAACAATTATCACTAACAAGCATTCAAGTGGTTATCATGATAAATGTGTCAAAAGTGTGAAATGCTAATGCTTCTTGTGTTGTTCCGTTCATCATCATTCACTGAAATCTATCACAAAATGTTGGATATATTTCATAATATTCATAAATGTGCTCTTATTTATAGAAATAATTCTGAGATGCACAAACAGCAAAAACTAATCTCTTATAAGTTTCTATACAACAAAATAGATACTGCATGTACAGTTTTGTGGAATATAAAAGTAATATATACATTTATGTACTATATTAACATCATGTAATATGTGTATTACACAAAAGTATGCATTATACTACAATGCGATTTCTCTTCAGAAAGATGCAAATGACATTAAATCTAGCAAAAACCAAAACCACACAGGGCTATCACCTGCACAAGCTTTAACATTCTCTTCAGAAAATTTGGCAAGATTTCTCAATAGTATCAAAAGGAACTTCCCAACAATCTTTGATTCTTTCATGGATACCAATAAGTTGAGAATCCCATCAATTCTCTCTTCAGTTGAAAACTTCTCCTGCGTAAGCAGGCCTTTCCAGTCATTAGAAATCGAGACATTCTCTGCTTCTCTAATTTGTTTTTCTTGGTTTCCAATAATCTTTTCATTGTCTGAAACATCAGTTTTCCCATTATGTTCACCTAGTAAGAGCTTGGTTAAAATTTCAAGGGTCTTCTCATCTGGCAAATTTTTCAAAACATAAATTAGAAGTTCATGTACCAGTGACCTAAAATAGATAAAGTACCGAGAAATAGAATATTCATTACATTCTTTTTGTGAATAAATCATTTGATTCACAAATTTCATAACCTCAAAATACCACAACAAAAATTCAACATGTGCAAAAAGTTTTATGAACCAATTAGAATACAAACATACATTAGACTCCTGGCTATTTGTTTGAAGCTCATGCTTATTCAAAATAATTTTCATAATTTAAAGTTTTTTCCTTAGTAAACCCTTACAATTCCCCTCAATTCTTTGAGCTTGCACTTAATCAAACTTTTGATCAAAGCTATTCTTTCTATCTTGGACAAAAAACCCTCAATTGTGTGAATATCTTGGAACATCCTCATTGTCATAGTAGCAAGAACTTGGAAATGGACACAACTAACATTGCATTTTCTCACCAAAAATCCATGTATGCAAACACTCAGGCACTGAAGTGAGAAAACACTGGGCACTTTTGATCTACCTCTTTGGTACATACAGATGCTAGATCCAGCTCTTATACATGCATGGGCGTGCTTTGTTTTCATATAGGCCAAATTTTGTTTTCCATAAAAGTCCGTGGGTCAGGAAAAGAAGACACGCAACAAAAAACATATGCGAATATGCATGAGCTCCTACAAGACAGGGATATCAAATCGTTTCAAGAATACTCTTATCACAATCTTTAAACACAGGGCTCCCACGTTTTATGTACAATAGGGAGACAAAAGTACTACTAATCATAATGGCGTCCAAATTTTTTGGAATTTTACGATCTTGCTGATTAGCAAGCATTCAGTAATTACCTATTCTCGAAGGTAAAAATATGATAAATTTAGAGTCAAATGCTAGGAAATTTATCGAGGAGTTCAATAACGATAGAACTGCCATGATATCATAAGAAATGACACAGTTATAAACAAAATAGTTGAAGTGGCTAAAACAACAGAGTTGCGAGATGAGGAGCGAGCTATTATTTAAGTGTAAGAGCTCTTTCGATAAGACATGAATCTTGCCTTTCATCATCAAATGATAGTGAAAGGATGCGACTTTGCAGAAAAAAGAATGAAAGTAATAATCTACATTGTTTAGCTCGAAAATTCTCAAATTCAACATCGGTCACGCTTTGTGGGATCTGTTGGGCATCAGTTCATTTTGGGGGATCCGTTGGGTCTTGTCAAGCGTACTGCTTGCAACGGACGAATCAATGCAGAAAAGTATATGGAAAGATTGAAGGATGTCTTGTTTCAAGGAACAAAAGCAATGCTTGGAAAGAAAGTGGGTCAATCATCTTCTCACATAATAATACAATCCCTCAAAAATCACTATTTACCAGCATTTACCTGAGTATCCGTAAGTTCAGTGCCCTTCCAGGAACAGTATTGGACTAAAGTCCAAAAGCTGTTTCATTACGATTCTTAGCGTGGGTAATAAAATTCACCCATACTGCAGCTAGCACTCTTGTAAATCTTGAAAAACACACTGTACAGTGCTCTTTCACCTTGGAATAACCTCTTATCACAAAAACCAAAATTTCAATAGTTTTCCAAATGTTCATCACTTCACAGGAGATAAGAAATCTTTCGTGGGATGGATTAAAACCCTCCATAGGCTAAAAGTGACCCCTGGGCTGTAGGTTCCCGCACATGTCATATGCAATTTTGGCCTTTTCATGGAAATGGGGGAATTGCCAATATGTACAACAAGGAGTACCCTTCTGCTTCTTACATGAGTTCTTACTGCTTTTCAGCTAAAATTGAAAACCTACTTTATCAACTCCTATAATTAGCAAGTAAATTTGTGATACCGATCTGGTTCACTTAAGTTATCTGATGTTTTTGCTTCTTTTTTCAAATTTCTTTTTAGAGCTTTCTTCCATGGGGAGGGAGTTCTCTCTCAATTAGTTTAACTATTTAGGAAGCTCCTCCTTAGTCAATTAATTGCATATTCAATGTGCAAAAAACATGTTTTCTCTTTTTAGTCTATGTTGTTAATCTGGTAATTACTGTAATTATTTCAGCTGTATTTGGTCACATTGTAATTCACATTGTACATAGACTGGGTTCAGAATAGCAAATATGAAATGAAATGAAAGGAGGGCCCATTTATCAACCTAATCAGCGAGCAGTAAGTCCCAACTAAAGGGTATACATAAGAATTCCGACTTCAATGATGAAGAGAACAGAAGAATATTTTATTGATGCTATACAGAGATTGAGGAAAGATCTAAACTACACAAGTGTCTGAATTCCACACTTTTATATAGAAGAATGTTTGATCCACGCTGGGAGCTTGAGTCATCAAGCCAGTAGGCAAAGCAAGTGTGGTGGCACTTGCCTCACCCAATCAATTGATTCTCTTTCCTCTATTTTCAACTAATTGTAAGAAGATATTTTATCCATATAAAATGAATTTTGCATTTTTTCCTTTCCAACAAATTGTAATTTTAAGTTCGATAATATTCTAGAGAAAAAAATAAAGTACAATTATTGTTTCAAATGCCTACTCATAAATATTCATACGTTACTTATGAAATTGGTAAATTCTAGCTAAATCTCAGCTACTTGAATTTGTTATCAAGTTAAACCAATGTTCAAATTCTCTTCAAGGTTCCAACAGCTTGGAGTTTTCTTTCCATTATTGTCAACTGATCACAGAAAAATATTGCTTCAAAATGAATTTTGCATTTCGTCCTTTTCAATAAATTATCATTTTAGGTTCAACAATATTCTAGAAAAAGAAATGAAGTACAATTCTTGTTCCAAATGCCTACTCTTGCATATTCATACCTTGTTTGTGTAATAGGCAAATTCCTGCTGAATCTTAGTTATTTGAATTAGTTGGTTATTTAAACTAATTTTCAAATTCCTTTAAAGGTTCCAATTACTTGGAGTCTACTGTTCAATTACCAATTAGTTATTTACTAATAAAAGAATTGTCAGATTATGTGTCATACATTTATGATATCTAAAAAAAATCACAATTTTTCATCTTCCCTTCACCTCTGTTGGACATAGTCTTAAATCTTCAGACCCCACCCATGCATTGTCTAAATTACATTACCCCCCCCCCAATGCTAATTATAAGGTGAAGAACTGACACATTTGTTCTGTCATGATGACTATGATTTAGTAGATGCACAAAATAAATGACAATCGCAGGATATGTCTTCATATATGCAATCTAAATGTCTCTTTTTCTTGGTCTCCTAAAATTTCTTGCTTTGTAGCATTTCAAGAATGTAAAATGATCATGAACATGGCACATAAGTAGATCATGACCATTCGGTGCCAGGTAGACACAAGTTTTTCTACATCGACAGATTCAGTTCCCCTCAAGCAAATATCCTACAATAAAAGCTATCATTTGTACTCCTGATAGTAGAGATACGACAGCATCCAATAAAATTCTATATGATGAAATAAATATTTCTTACTTGATGTATGATATCCCACATTGTAGCGACAAGTAAATGTCAAACAAGACTTCATAGTTGGCTGATACAGCTGCAACCATATGTGGGCTGGGGTCAGAAATGAAAATCTAAAACCAAATTCAATTCTGTAATTAATAGTAGACAACTTTCCACAATTGCATATAAAACAATATATATATCGTCATTTCTAGAAAATACTATACAGTATTTTCTAGAAATTACTATTTTCAAACTTCCAAAATTTTATCAGTTCTCAAAAGCTATGTCCCTACATACTAAAAGTTGATACTATGAAGTTGAGGATATGAAGATACATGAAAAACATTCAAAAATACTTTTAAAATAATTTCAAAACCTTGTGAATGTTCTCAATGCTTTGATTCATCTCATCTTCATGTATGGTTAAATCCCCTGGCACTAAAATCACATGAAAAACAAAAAAGGTCAAAGTAGATTCATTAAAGAGTTGCAATATCTGGCATAATCAAGCAAAGTAGATTGATCTCAGTGAAACAGACTTATCTATTTCACCTGGTAATGTCAGATAGCTACAGTAATTATTCTAAAGCAAACATTTTTTATCCAATTTGACTAAAAACTAGGGCTATGCACTGAAGGTCGAATAATCAGTATTCAGTCTTACTTTGGGAAAAGCCAACTTCACTCAAATAATAAATCTGAGTAGTGTCTCCTTCAATCAATTGTTCAGGTGGAGTGAATTATACAATTACTCAGATAGAGCCAAATCATGGCACTATCCCCCCACCCCACTTTTTCAAAACATAGCATGTGTCTCTATTTTGACCTGAGCTTATGTCCAAGCTTATTGACCAGAACCCTCCACTCTGAATGTCATTTCATTGCTCTTGGCTTCTCTGTACATCAGAGTTAAGCAATCCTATGCATTGCTTTTACAAGGAAACTGCTTACAGGAAACTTTGTGCTAGATGCACCAATAAATAAAACATTGATAATGCTACTGTGAATCAAATATACAGAGTAGCAACAATACCTAAGCACCTGCATTGCATACTCAACTTCTTTTCCTAAATAGTGCTATTCTTCTAAGAAAGTTCTAGTTTTCCTAAGTGACAAAGGTTTCCTCAAAAAACTCAACAGTCAAGGAAGGTACACTTTGCCATTTGGCTGGCAGACCATGCCAATAGTGCAATAACACATACAAATTTTGGACAAACTAACTGAATGATGAAATGAAAAAGGGTGGGCAGCACCAATGATTGTCATGTTATTGAGCTTCATGATTTCATGCCTTGTGCATTAGCATGATTTTATGATATTTTCATTACCCTAAGGGATTTGTAAATGCAGTAAACAACTAATAGTATAAATAAGGGGTTGCTATTTTCTGTGAAAGGGTTTAACATTTATTGGCTTGAATGAAATTACATTTTCTCTGCGTCTCCTCAATAAGCAACACAACATTTGACTCATAAATAGGAATGACAAATGTTCTGAATTGGCGATTATTTCTGGTTAAAGCAAAATATTGAGCCCTACCTATATTTCTAACTTCACAACACTTCATAAATAATTGTGCAATGATAAGGCTTCTTGTTAATGCTGTATCTTTCTTCAACATCCATGAAATGCATCTTGAAGCTGCTCGCATGTACAAACATTTTGTCTTCTTATCAATTCCTCTTAATTTGATCAACTCCAATATCTAGCATAGTAAAGACTTAATGACTACCAAAACACAAGTCAAAAAAGTAAATTATAGTAGATACACCAAAAATATAAACTGAGCTTCTCAGGATTCTCAAATACATGTGAGTCACTAACCAAGATTGCTTCTGCACTCCCCTACAACAATCTCTGGCATTGAAAATTCAATTCCCATATACTAAACATACAGATGCAGTTACTGACATATTTTGTTGTGGTTATCTCTTTGTAAATACGTATTGAACAGTGCTTTGTGTGAGGACAATGCGTGAGGCGACAAGGCGTGACAAATCGCAAGGCGCGTGGTAGTTGTTTTGGAGAGAGGTTGTTTTGTGTTAGAAAGAAAAGAGGGGATTACGACGTTGAAGGACAGAGGACACAATATTTTTTCATTGACCTATGTACCTGAATATTTTGAATTATTTGAGTTCATATCAGATGCATTGAGTTTATCTGCGAAAGTCCTTTGATAGAGTCAAGTACCACTTCATATTTATTGGAACTATATTTAATGTTTGATGCCTCTACTATATTTAATGCATGATGCTTCATTTACTATGAACAAAATCAAAATTTTTATATTTCTACTTGCACAAAGGCTGTGATTGCCTGCATCATTCTTTTCATTATTAGGCATAATCAAGATCTTACTCTTTCATTTCACTTTGGTGAATCTACTTTATGAATCAAAAAAAGAAGATTAAAATATACCTTTTGATTGTCACAAATAAGAAAATCTACAACCCAAGCTATCTATTGGAGTTTGGAAGCAATATAGGTGATTGGAATGTTTTCTACCTTAAACAAAAGCATTGGTAGCACTCAAGGGTAGATACAGACCATCTTACATGACCTACAGAAAATGGTCATATTTTGTACAATATCTTCCACAAAGATATTGTATAAAATTTTCATTTTGATGAAAACAAATTTGCATCTTTTGCTTGATATAAAACATAAATTTGCATCACAAGCATCTTTTGCTCAATATAAAATGTATAATCAGCCATGCCCTTTTGATGTAATAACAGCTATTTGGTTAACACTTTACTGTAGACAGTGACTAGAAAAAATTCAAAAAGCATCTTCCTGACCACCAACTTACAGACAGGGATGTGCCAATGGGGGCATGGGAGGCATCACACACCCCCCCCCCAATATTTTCAAATTTGCAAGAAAGTTGGTCAAAAGCTAGCCAGGCTGCCAAGAGGGTTGGCCACAGTAGTTTCTGTGACCTTCTATTTAATAACAATTTAGTAACAATAGTTGGTCAATTGGCCAAAACACCCCCCCCCCAACAGAAGGTGTCCCAGTAAATCACTGCTTACAGGTAGAGGGTAACCAGAGAGATGATTTTTATGCACCGGAGAGAGTGTTTGAGGAATAAAAGACCATACGTGATCCACTGTCAAAAAAAGTATTTTAAAAATATCCCTCTGACAATGGACATACAGTAAGTCAGTGGTCAGAACAATGATATTTGCATGCATTTATGAATGTACAATCCTATTGCTTTATCTCTTTGTGGACTCTTGCAAAAATCATCTCCGTTACATCCCAAGTCCCTGTAAGTCAGTGGCTAGAATGATGTTCCCTATCTACCCTGATGACTATATGAAACTGTTTTCAATGTCCTCTTAAAAACTATCTTCCTCACATCTCATTTACTGTAAGTTAGTGGTCAGAGCGATGATGTTTGCCCAGTTTACTGCTCATTAGAGACCATGTCAAGAATTCAAATTGGACTGCTGAGTTATATCTTGCAAGATGGATTATCTGAAAGAGGTTGAATCAGTTATCAAATCATGAGACCTTAGAGTCTCAATGACTTTGCTGCAGAACATAAGGCAAAGATAATATTTTGAATGTATTGGAGCAAGACACTCTGAGAAGACTAGACTTAGCAATGGATTCACCAGGGTTATCATTTGTCCCTAAATCTGTTCTTGATTACCAGCAACAGAAGGTCATTTTGCCTGCCAGGTACAATTTATCAATCTAGCTCATTCACTTCTATCTTAATACTGATAGCATTTGATAAAGACTGGTGCAAGGGGTTTTTAATATTGCAACTACAGGGGATTCTCTTTTCAGATGTTGGCCATGTGTCCATTCCCTTAGGAGCAAAATATCTTCTAAAAAGTGTTTTGAACAAATTTCTATATTCTTCTAAAATATGTTTTGACAAAAGTATGTTTTACTAGAAGTGTGGCACAGGAGTAGGAATTTTGGGGGTATAATTAGCAAGGGCACTGTAATTACGTACTAATGTGGGAAAAACACATTTGTGGCAAATAACAACATTTTACCTCCAAAAAGCCTCTCACCAGGCAGTCTTTTGAGCTAAACCTAGATAGAAGTTATTTCTGCTCAAATGAAAACTCCAGATACCACATAGGTTAGGTACCCCATAATGTGAAACACTTTGCACATGTAATTTTGGGTTAAAAATAAAGTAATAAATGTAATTTTATATTCAAAGACCCCTGCACAAGGAAATGGAGGGAATACAAGTTATACCCTTCACCCTTCATGTCAGAAAATTTGCCTACAGGTAGACGAAAGACAAGATTCACTTGAAGGGTTGTTATAAAGGGAAGGGCTGCTGGAGCTACATCACACATTTTTGTAAAGATTTTCAGCAGTGGCAATTTAAATACCATGCTGATGCTAGGTATTCTATAAAAAGAGACAATCAATTATTTTAAAAGATCTCAAATGTCCAAAAATAATGTCATTGTTAAAGGAAATCCATCCATCATCATTAATTTTTTAATAGCTTTGCTTTGGTTTAGTTTCACAATAATCTCTTATCTTGATTGAAATCTTTGTCAGAGGCATGCTCACAGCTTATTAGATGTGCACCATTAAAGCCCCCTCACCAACTTCACAGCCTATCCCTGCCCATGATTTACATTTAAATTGGCATTGTCAACAAACTAGCTTTTCCTTGGTTCATGCAGTAAACCTGCCTCCAGTGATTTCATTCACCCTCATATCCCTATTCATATTTTTTTATATTGAACACTACTAGAATATTTATGCAGCCATGCATTATCACGCGGAGCTACCAGTGGACCAGTCCCCCGCTGTAGCCCTCACTGCATCCACAGACGCGTGGCCTAGGGCTATAGAAACGGAGATAGGTGCCGCCCTATGCGCCATTGGGCGCGGGAAGGACTTTGACTTTTTTGACATGCATTATCAGTCTTGTCCTTTGTACACTTATCAAGGCAAGAGGTTACCAAAGAACACTATTGGAATACTTTTGCAGCCATGCAAAACCAATATTGTCCTTTTTATATTCATCAAGTTAAATATCAGAGATGAGAACATTTTGCATAACATAAAACTATTAGAATCATTTTCCCAAACAAATCTCATTTTGATTGAACTCTTTGTCAGTGGCGTGCTCACAGCTTCTTAGATGTGCAGCATTAAAGCCCCCTCACCTACTTCAGAGCCTATACCAGTCCATGATTTACATTTAAGTTGCCGTTGTCAACAAATTAGCTTTTACTTGGCTCAAGCAGGAAACCAGCCTCCAGTGATTTCATTCACCCTCATATCCCTATTCATAATTTTTTTATATTCAACACTATTAGAATATTTTTGTAGCCATGCATCACCAGTCTTATTCATTTTATATTTATCAAATCAAGAGAGTATCAAAGAACACTTTTAGAATATCTATGCAGCCATTGTACTAAATTGGATGATAGTTATACTTTCAATTAGAAGACTGGACTTTATTTAGCTACTAATGATGAGTAGGTCTTCAGAAAAATTGTACAATAACAGGGTGTAGTCAAATGGGCATAACCAATTAGTATGTGGTAAGACAGTCAAACATTTTTCTGTATCCACCCTTGGTAGCACATTGCAAAGAATGACCACACAACCATAATCAATGAAAAATCCTTACAAAACTAGTGAAAATAGCTGATAGGGCCATCGTGGCTTTGATTGATAAAACAAATGTGGCAATACAAAGCATAGTCTATTAACTTCTCAAAACATATGGTAGAAAGTACAGGGTGAAAAGTGCTAGTAGCAGAAATCAAATACCTGTTCTGATATGAAAATATAATAATCAGATATGGACTTTGCTTGAAATGGGCAGTTGGAAACCAAGTATCCAATCATATCCAATCTTGTAGCAGTTTCACTTCCCTCTGCAAATACAATCAAAACATTAATCCAATGCAGTAAATTCCAAATAAATATATCTAAAGTACTATATGACCATTTCATGAATAAAGCAAAAGCACAGAAGATTGGCTATTTTGTTCCCAAACTGTAAAACAAGGACAAAGTTTTATGGACAAGATTTTCATTTCCAATAATAACATTTGAATTGAGTTTCAGTGCACAGAAGTTAGAGGTAACCTTAACGAACCCAAGGGGGAGTTTTTGAGGCATATATACCAAAATGCATTTGAGCACTTGTTCTCCTCTGCTTAGAAACTTCCTGGTATATAAATATAAATATACATATTTGTACAGTATACACTGCCCTCATAAACATATCTGGAAGGTAGTGTACTCTAGTTATTCTGGATTGATCACAAGTAAGGGAAAACTCTGGATCTACTAGAAATCTGAAATATTGTACATAGAGCTTGAAACTAATCAAATGAGACATTTGTTTTGACTTTTACTAATATTTTAATAATAATTTTGCTAATTGGCTCATTCCATGCCAAATGAAATGGTCATGACACCACCACCACCCTCAGAATTGGCTGAATTTTGGTACATGAGTTGCTACTTCTTAGATAAGGCTGTGTGCCAAATTTTACATTAAAATTCCAAGCCATTGTTGAGATATTGATACTTGGTCCTAGACCCTATTTGGTATTTTTTCTCAGTGCTGCCACCAAAATTTCACACTCTGTCATTCTTTTGATAATAACTGTTGGTCTAATAGAGGAATTGAACTAAAAACTTCAAGTTGACTATGTCTTATGGTAAGAAATCCACAAATGATATCAAAATCACTGAGTTATATGTGGAAAATATTCCAATTTTGACTCAAAGCTGGATGTATGAATTTTCAATCTTTCATCACATGCAACGACACAAAAACTAATGTTTATGCTGTAGAGACCAAAGTAGAATCTGAAAGGGTAGAGCATAGCTAATAATAGACTAGAGACCAGTAAACTTGCTAAAAGTTATTGATATAAGTGTCTACCTCATAATAGTTATATCCAAAACATGAGGGAAATTGTGCCATTTTGCAGCTGTAATGTTGCCAATATCACTTGATTTGTCTAAAGTTATGGCACCAATACCATTTTCATTACTTTGCTTGTGGGTGTGGCTCAATACTTCTGTCTTAGGGGGAGGAGTAATCAATTCCTAGTATATTGTTCATGCTCATTTCAGACATGTAAGTAGCTTTTCTCTAGCACATCAGGATTTTGAGAGACATAAGACCCCCAATTTCATGACAACCAAATGAAATTCCATAATCTGCATGAAATTATTGCACTTATAATACTTATTCAGTGGATGAAGTACCAGAAGTAGAGTATTTACCAACACAATTTAATTTCAAAATGTTTTTACAACCATTTTCAACTTTTTTGGGTGAGATACTATGTATGGCTTGCATGTAAGTGACTGAGTGCAAACTTTCTCGGAATCAACTAGGCCCCTGATTACGAATATAGTGCTAAAGAAATGAGGTTCTGAGTGCTAATAAAGAGTAATTTCTCGCATTCCCATTTTGACCTTTTCTGAGAATCCTATGTAGTAAATAATGAGCAATATGAAAGTTTTCCATAAAAATAAAAGGCTATGGAAGCTCATTATTAAATACGTTGAAATAAAAGCATAATTACAATTCACTTCTGGATGCTGTATCATGATAATTTCTAAATGACTCATCAAAATCACATGAATGAAGAATCCAAATCACATGAACAACACATTATAGTGTTTGACACACTTATAAGGGATTGACTGAATTTTGCTAGATTTTAGTTATGAAAATAAGTCTTCTAGAATTATTTTTGCAGTATGGACCGCCACTGCATTTGAAAGTTTCTTGAAAAGAAAATAGATGAAGTTCAAAATAAAATTACCAAAGAAATGGAAAACTCAACTATAGCATAAGATGTCAAAATCATCAATATGATCCTGTTTATTATAAAATGGTTGCAAATGGTTGAAATAAAGTCCTGGAAGCATAGTAGCATAGGAATATCTTCTATAAGTTTTATTCTATTCACCAAAAAGATATTTAAATCAAATAGCTAAATTGCCTGCTATACCAATTTTAACTTGATACTTTATATTTGCTTCTTTTCAGTGAAAAAAGAGACCAGCAGTATCTCAAAATGTGATGTTTGAGAGAAAAACTAATCAAATATCTGAAATCAGTGCAAAAAATCCATCTAGAAAAATCTATCTAGATCTCAGATAATTAAAAAAAGTGAAAATTTGTCAACCAGTGTAATCCATGTGTTTCTTACCCATGTCATACTCTTCAAACATGGCTTTTAAAATATTCTGCAGACCACCATGTTGCATAAGTTTATTTGTAAGAAGCATGGAGCATCTTTTCTGTAACCACTTAGGTGCTTTTGGTACTGGACCAGTTTCTTTCCTGCACTGTCCAAAGCCTTGAAGCATTAATAGTTCCCTTATTACTAATGGCTGATAGATAGAATCTAGCAATCTACTTAGTTCATCCTTACACCATTTCTTTTGAAGATAGGAAATATCAGAATTTTCACAATTCACAACCATAAATGCACTTTGATTATGTGGCATTTGAACTTTATCTGGTTTCTTTGCCTCTTCTTGAGGCTCTCTTCTTGATAAACTAAGCTGCATCAAACCTCCAAAAACATCTCCCAAAAATTTTGTAACTATCAAGTGTCCAAATTCTTTGTTATTCATTAAATGGCAAAAGGCTTTAACACACACAAAAAGAAATCTTTTGTCAACATTTTCAGTTCCTTTTTCTTCCTCTAATAATGCACCATAAGAACTTCTTTCAGCTATAGGAAACCCTACCCCTTGTTCTAAGTTCATGTAGAACCCCAGACCAATTACCATCTGCAATGCTGATAGAATAACTTTTTTATCATTTGCACCAAGCAAATTTGCCGGAAGATTTTCCCTCAATTCCCCAACATTACTCTCTAGTTCTTTGTCGAGAATCAAAAGGAAGTGAATGCAGCATACCGCCGTCCTTTTCTTCACATTGTTAAACAAACTACTTTCTTGATATTTGTAATCATCAATATTTAGTTCATTTCCAAGCAAGAAACTATTGCATGATAGTAAACCAGACCATTTGATAGTAGTTTCAACAAATCCATCTACGTCTCCGTTGGAAAGCGATAGCTCATTTCTAAAGACTTCCAGCTTTGTTCTTAATATTGTCTCAACGCGAGTCTCGTATTTTTTTGGCATCAATGTCAACGCATCGTCCCTAAATAATGATCTCAAGTATGCTAAACCACCTCTGGCTCCCATCCTACTTTCCTCCAGTTGGATGATAAACAGCAACAACCTTATATCATAGTCACAAGAAATTCTAGACCGATCGACCTCCAGTTTACGGTTAGTTACGGTTAGTTTGCTGTAAACGCCAGAGTTTTCCCTTGTTTATTTACAACTGCTGTGGGGAGCAGAAGCTCAAAAAAGCCAGAAAAACTGTGTTCCCTAAAAGTAGAACACTCGTTCTACAAGCCTATCTACTTTTCATGTCTATTACCTATGATTCTTATTGAAAGCTAGTTGTTAAACTACCGGTCGCCATTTTGATGAAGGCTAGGCAAAAAGAGCGTCTATTTTGCAACCTGGGGTGTCTTAACAGAACAAAAAGGCGCGAAACCTCGTTATAACAAAAAAACGAATAATATAATGAGGAAGAGGAAGAAATGCCTGTTTACATTTTAACACTAGTACTTTCAAAAATTCTACCCTATGTCAGCAGCTTTCTAATCTCTGATCAAAAAAGTGACTTTCCATCAGGCAAATCTCCACGTACAGTAGAGATAATTCAATTCTGACTTCATTTGTTTAGAGAACACCTATGAGTGAGCGTGGCAAAAACTCTTGACAAAAATTTGTTGTCATTTTCTTTGAAAATTGAACAGGTGAAAATGGCACAGAATTAAGGACTGGGGTACAGAACAGCGATTGTAGGAATGCTATACTATACATAGATGCCAATGGAACGGTAACAGATAGGATAAAGGGATTTAGCAAAATTGTGTATTATGTTACAGCAATAAGGCATCCTTTCGGCAGATCGCCTCCCATTCCAGTTGCTGAGTACATAACAAATGCCCATGACCAATTCTCCATTAGACAATTCCTCATGGGAATACATGAAAAAGAATACCGAAGAAATAGGGGAAGACAACAAATTCACGTTTAGTTATGATGGACTTCAGTCGGGCTATTATTCTTGCATGTTTGAAGGAGTTCTGTGGTTGTGGGCTGGATGAATATCTAAATAGAACATATCGAATTGTGACCGGCACAGCTACAAAGGAAGACTAAGGGAAGACTATTGTATACATGTGTGTAGCGCATGCTATGAGCATGAATCGGAGAGAGTGCAGAAAAGTATTTGATATATGCTGTAAATCGAAAGTGCACTTTTGCATGCGACTTCTTGCCAGTCTTGTGAATACTAGGACTTTAAGTGAGTCTGTGGAACTAATGCGGAGGGCCTACTTCCTCATGAACAGTAAGTATGCAAACAAAGTAAGGTCCACAGCTCTTCACCAGATTGAGAAGAAAGGAAACACTCTGAACTTGGATTGGAAGGAGGAGGATGATGTTCACAGTATGGATGACTATTTGGAGACAGTGGAGCATGAGAATGATTCAGAGATCAATTTAAACCACTCTGCTACAAATCCGAAGGTTGGTTTCGCTATCTGCAAGAAAATGAAGAATTTTCTTTAATAAGAAATTTACTGCATAGTAATGTGTATAGGTTACTACGCATAGTGCAAAAGATCTTCTGCAGAACAGTACCAAATGAAGACGAGAAGCTTTTCTCCACGTTGAATAAATTGGAATTTCGAATTTCCAGAACATGGGGTATGTCTAGGGGCCGATTCATTGAGCGGGTAATATTCCCAGAACGGTTACCTCACTTCTTGAAAGGAAAGTATCAGGAAACCTATGAACAAGCGACGGGTAGATTATATGGAAAGTCAAGTTAATCGAGAACAGCTTATTGGGAGGAGATATGTTAAGACAGTAACGTACATGAGTAATAGAATGGAAATTTATATCTCAGATGAGCTATGTAAAATAATTAGTAGTGTATACAAATTCTGATTGTAGGCGCCAATATTATAGAATGTATCATCACACTTGACATTCTAAGAGAGGGGGCGTCTTCACTGTTTGATCAATCAATGTTGGTAAAAGAAATGCCACAGAAAATACAGTGGCCATTTCTCTTGCAGCATGGCCAACATTTGACTAACTTTCCTGCATTGTTTAAAATATTGGGCGCACCCCCCCACGGCCCCTCAATTGGCATATATGTAGCTCTATACACTGAAATTCATCATTCTGATCTAAGTGAAAATAAACATTTGGGGCAAAATTTATTTGCTAGACAATTATATACCACACTTTCGCAATGTATGAATTCAATTATATAGGTTGTACGTTACAATTTGTTTGCTCAGACGTCATTATCCTTTATCACCTTCTCATGAACTTATCGCTAACCTGTCGAGAAGCGCTATTTTCAGCTGTTGATTTTCCATATAAAAACGCCAAAAATTTCCCTCAAAAGTTTTTGCCACACTCACTCATAAGTATTCTCAAAACAAATGAAATCAGAATTGAATTGTATCAACTGTACGTGGAGATTTGCTCGATGGAACGTTGCTGTTCTGTACCCCAGTCCTTAATTCTGTGCCATTTTCACCTGTTCAATTTTCAAAGCAAATGACAACAAATTTTCGTCATGAGTTTTTGCCACACTCACTCATAGGTGTTCTCGAAACAAATGAAATCAGAATTGAATTGTATCAACTGTACGTGGAGATTTGCTCGATGGAACGTTGCTGTTCTGTACCCCAGTCCTTAATTCTGTGCCATTTTCACCTGTTCAATTTTCAAAGCAAATGACAACAAATTTTCGTCATGAGTTTTTACCACACTCACTCATAGGTGTTCTCGAAACAAATGAAATCAGAATTGAATTATATCAACTGTGCGTGGAGATTTGCCTAATGGAATGTCACTTTTTTTATCAGAGACTAAAAAGTTGCTCACATAAGGTAGAGTTTTTGAAAGCACTAGCTGTCAATATAGATAGGCTTGTAGAATGAATGTTCTACTTTTAGGGAACACAGTTTTTCTGGCTTTTTTGAGCTTCTGCTCCCCACAGCAGTTGTAAATAAACAAGGGAAAACTCTGGCGTTTACAGCAAACGAACCGTAAACTAACCGTAAACTGGAGGTCGATGGGTGAACAATAGCCTATAGTTTTAACTTTTCGATGTAGATTGAGCAACAACAACAACCTGCGAATGCATTTCGCAGCTGGAAAATTTCTAATGCGGGTGGGTCTTTAATCAATGCAGGTCGTAATAAGCTTTGGGATTTTTCGACGAAAACGGTTTCAAACAAGATAGAGGACTTGTTTATCAAACAAGAGACATTGAAACCGAGGTAGCGTTATTTTGTGGCTACGTGCTTTCAACCATGGAGCCAATGATGGCCTAAATAAACCTACTCTTCTTTTTGCTCTCGCACCTCAGTCACAGTCTTGCAATCATTCTTTTAGCAGTTTTATCAGGGCCGTGGCTACAGGGTGGTGTGGGGGTGTAACACCCCCCAGGCGTCGAGCTTGTCGGCAAATTTACTAAGAAGTAAGGTGTTGTCGGCAATTTTCAGAAAATCAATATTGTCGCAAGAAGACGTTAGCTAAAATTGATTTCTCAATAACATTCCCTGACTTCATGACAAAGCTGTACAGGACATGTGCTCTCTCATCAGGAAATGTAGCCTCAGAGCTTTCATCACTTCACAGATTTTATTTCTGATGGGTTTTTAAAGCATAATTCACAATATCCAAAACGATCGGAAATAGCTAAATATAACAATGTAAGCGAGCACACGTTCCTTTTGACCACATGAAATGGTTTCAGTGTACCACGATGAGCGCTAGAGCTGGGAGTGGCTGTAAGAAAAGCAAACGAATCAAGTTGCAGTGTCTCGTGCGTGATTGCAATGAAATATTTGATGATGATTTTCGCCATACTCACAATAAAAAGTGGCCCAAAGATCTGGTATTACAGAAGAAGGTAATACCCTACCAAGTGGCTGGAGCAACGAAAAATCCTTGGGCCTACTCCAGAGACAGCCAGAGTAATTCTGTCCAGAGCAAGGTATGGAATAATTTCTCATGTTTATCGAGACATAACAACACTCAATACTTTGATATGATTTTATATAGTATATGAAAACAAATTGATTCTTAAAACATTATAATGGCAAAAGGTCAGCTGGATAAAGTAGCAAATTAGAAAAGATTTGTAGCGCTGCTTCCTATACAGTTTTCCAGAAAACCATCAATCAATGAATCAATCAATGAATCAATCTATGAATCAATCAATGAATCAATCAATGAATCAATCAAAAACTTTATTAATGTGTAAAAAGTATTTACCTTACTGGCTAATTGGGGAAACAACCATAAACGTACTTCCACAGTATTTAGTTTATGCAAGAAAATCATTAAAGCAATCGCAAGGAGATAAATGTAAATGAGTCGATGGGGCCAGTTTGTCAGAGTTTCTTGCTTTACCGCCTCTTCTTGTTGCCCCTAGCAAGCGCAATAGAAATATTTAGCAATAGAAATATCTAGCAAGCGCAAAAGAAAGCTTTATTAACATTATAAACTGCAATCAATAGGTCAAATCTTTTTTCCTCAAGGAAGAAAGCAAAAGCTACACCCAAAACCACGCCCTTCTGTCGGCAAAATTAATTGCAGCACACCCCCCCCCCACCCTTCCATCTCTAGCCACTTTCCTGAGTTTTATCAACGAAACTTTTTGACAGAGC
>WIPJ01000047.1:189829-212724 GCA_018155075.1 Cassiopea andromeda
GGAAAAGGAGCTTTTTTCTTAGCTATGTACCACTAGCTCTGATCCCAACCTACCGATGAAAAGAGAACGTGAAATCGGGACGATTTGCTGTTCCACTACAGGTAGGGCCATCCTTGCGAAGTTTCTGCCTTTCCTGGCAATTATACGCACAACAAGAGATAACCATTCTATACCATAACAATTTTGAGACAAAATAAAAAGAATTCCAATTTAAGCATCTTCTAGGACGACAATTAAAAAAATTTATCGCGGATCTGTCCAGAGCGTGAGTACACGGTATTATGCTTTCTGCCGTACGAACAATATGGCGGCAATACGCATGTTGACTTCAGCCTCGCTTGGGCAGTTAGCCCTCTATTCTTTATTATTATCTCTATGGTTCACATCCGTTATTCAAGATTCAGAATTCGGCTACGTTTTATCCGGTCCTTTGTTACTCAATGCCGAACCGCGTTATGAATCAGAACCAAAAGATCTCGACATTCCCTTAAACACAGTCAATTTGCATTCCTCAACTTCTGAATATTACCAAAAGGACTCTGCGCTTTCATTTGAAACTCTAATTAGCAATACATCATTACTCACTCAAATGGACCGCCTTTTTCAAGATCAATTCGTTGCTCAATCATCCACTGTCACTCAAATGAATGACTTTTTGCCCTCTTATCGCGAAAAGATTGAATTCCGCAATGGTTCTTATTCTGCCCCCCCTGCCATGGAAACCAGACCATCCACCCCTACCCTCAAATTTGAAGCTCTGTAAGCAACGCTTAGAACAAGTTACGTCACGTTTAACTAAACTAGGCCTCATGGACGCTTACCGTAAAGCAGGGCTTCCCAACGGGGTCCAGGTGGACCCCCAGGGGTCCACAGCGCGATTTCAGGGGGTCCACATAAAAATGCTATGAGTGCACATATGAGTGCATCTTATATAACTTGATGCACTTTTCGTAAGTTGCTGGATGAAATAAATAAACGATGGCTAGTGTGGACTGTAAAGTAACTTTCTATTAAGACTGCAAGTAGTATAATTAGCCATTTCTAATTTAAAATCCTGGCTAGGTCAGCCCCCTGGGGGTCCATGCCACTTTGAAAAAAAAATAGGGGTCCACGGCGAAAAAAGGTTGGGAAGCCCTGCCGTAAAGTAATAGCTGAGCATTTGTCAAATGGCTACATAGAGGAGGTCCAAGGTCTAAAACATCCGTGGCCCGAGGAAGTGTGCCATTATCTTCCCCATTTCTTTGTTCTCAAGGACTCTGAAACAACCCCTCTCAGAATTGTTTTCGCCGCTTACACTGGGAAAGTTAGTCTCAATGACTGCCTTTACACTGGCCCCTGTCTGCTAAACAACTTAGTAGAGCTTCTGATTCGTTTTTGTTTTCCCAAGTATGCATTTGTTGCTGATATTCAACGCGCCTTTCTCAATATTCAGCTACAAGAAGCAGACAGAGCTTTCATACGTTTTCTATGGTACAAAGATAATGACCCCTCTAAAGAAATTTGTGTCTACACGTATAATACAATCGTTTTCGGCCATACTAGCAGCCCCATGACCCTCGGTGCCGTTCTACTGGAACATTTCCAACAATACGATGACCCCATTGCCATTGATGTAACGCACAAACTTTACGTGGACAATCTCCTTTCCGGTGTCCAAACCGAGGCTGAAGCCACCGCTTATTATCAAAAAGCGTGCAAAATCATGAGAGAGGGCCATTTCGTTCTTCGTCAATGGTCAACAAATTCACCCATCTTGCTGGAGCTCGTAAAAGCCCATGGCCTACAAACTAAGTCAAATGTTAACTCTTTACTCGGTCTTCAGTGGAATTCTTCTACCGATTGTCTTTCGTTCCAGCCTAAATTTTTTGATTCATCCTCTGATGTTCTCACCAAACGTAAAGTTTTAAGCATTGCCAGTCAATTATTCGATCCACTGGGCCTTGTTTTGCCCGTCACTATTCCAGCCCGTCTTTTTCTTGCTGAACTATGGGATGCAAAATTCGGATGGGACCAGCCGTTACCCCTTTCAAAGGTTAAAGTCTGGCTAGCTATCGAAAAAGAGCTTTCTACAGTTTCTCAATTTGCATTTCCTCGTTGGATTAATTTTGATTCGAATCAACCTGTCTACTTGCATGTTTTTACTGATGCTAGTAAATCTGTTATAGGTTCTGTGGCCTATCTTACCCAAGGAACACGCTGTATTCTCCTTAGTTCAAAATCTAAGCAATCCCCTCACGGTAAAAAGACTCTTACCATTCCTCAACTTGAGTTGAGTGCAATGTTGCTCGGCTCTCAATTATGTGCCAATCTCCTTGAAATTGTCAAGAAAGATATTTCCACCGTTCACGTTCGTTTGTGGACAGATTCAGAAATCTCTTTGCACTGGCTTTCCTCCCATCGTACACTCCAGTCGTTTGTACAAAACAAGGTTGAAGCTATCAATCGCCTTTTCGACTCTTCTTTCTGGGGTCACACACCCTCTGCAGAGAATCCAGCTGATCTTGTTACCCGTGGTTGTACTGCACAATCATTACGTCATTCATCGTTATGGTTCGAAGGCCCATCTTGGATTCTTTCTGCTACGTCATGGCCACAATGGCCTAAATCGCCCCCTCTTTCTGCTACAGTTGCTGCTTCCCTCACAGACCAGCAAATTATGCCTTCACCGCCAAACATTTGCACTATCATGGACTTATCTCGCTTCAATCATTATTCACGCCTTTTAGCAACATCAGTTTATGTTCATCGCTTTTGCTTTCGCACAGGGATCAAAGGGCCCCCCTACTACTTCGGAAATTAATTTCGCTGAGACTGAATGGATTCGCACACAACAACAAGAGTTTTTTCTCCAAGTATTGGATTTTCTATCCACTAGCAACGCTGTTCCAGCTCACGCCCCACCCATTGTACGTCAGCTCAATTTATTTCTGGATGAGGACGGACTTATCCGTGCCAAAGGACGGTTTGCCCTCACATCATCCTTGATTTTGCTGCCACAGCATTCTCGTTTTACAGACTTAATGATTCTTGACTGCCATTATCGCATGCACCACATCGGTGTTGGTGGGACTATCGTTACTCTCCGCAATCGTTTTTGGGTTCCGGCTGCACGTGCTACTGCCCGTCGCCTCCTTCGCAAATGCACATGGTGTCGCAAAGTTACCGGTCGCCATTACACGCTTCCTACGTCACCAGAATTGCCTCAATTTCGTCAGAATACGTCCGTTCCTCCGTTTTCTAATATTGGCGTTGATTTCACCGGTCATCTTACTGTTAAAGACCGCGCAGGTAACCATATTAAAGTTTATATTGTTTGTTTACTTACCTCACTACCCGGGCCATCAACCTCGAAATCGTAGAAGACCTTAGTACGTCCTCCTATTTACAAGCCTTCCGACGACATTGCAACGTTTTTTCCACCCCTCAACTCGTCCTCTCCGACATCGCCCAAACCTTTAAACGTGCAGATCAAGATCTACAGATTCTGCTGTCACATTTCGATTCACCTGTCTTTCAGAACGCCTTAGCAGTAAAACGCATTCGCTTTTTGTATATACCCGCTCGTAGCCCTCACTGGGGTGGCGTTTATGAACGGCTAATAGGCTTGACTAAAACGTCTCTAAAGAAAGTCTTAGGTCGATCGCTGGTTACCCTGCAGGAATTATACACCTTAATCAAAGAAATCCAAGCCATATTGAATGATCGCCCACTTACTACACTCAACTCTGATATTAATGATTTACAGCCACTTACACCTAGTCATTTGTTGTTCGGATTTCACATCACCGCATTACCACACCCGATACAGCTGAGTACGATCCTACATTCGGTGATGCCCATGCAATCTCACGCGCCCAACAACGTCGCACCCTTCTCTATACCCACTTCAAGCAACGTTTTCAGAATGAATACCTATCGTTACTACGAGAAATCCATTCACATCAAATGAAGAATTCCCATGCTGCTGAAAATGTTGTTCAAGTTGTAGACGTCGTTCTCATCACCGATAATGATACGCCCCGCCACCAGTGATATTTAGATATTGAAATAAGCAACAGTATCTTCTTATAAGAGACTTTTCATTGAAAGTAAATCTATCTTGTAATAAATTACACAGATTTTTTTATAAGAAAATCATCATTTTGCCTGAGCTTCAATTTTCTTAACTTTTCCCGAAATTGAGCCTGAGACCTTCTTAAATTTTTCTTAACTTTTACTGAAATTAACTGGCTAGAGTGGTATACACTTTCGTTAGTAATATTATATGCTTGAATTTGAATTCAATCTTTAACATTTTGAATGCAATAATGAAGAAATACCGATTTTTGGCCTATAAAAATACATAATTTTGGAAAGTGAGCCTCGAGATCCTTCTTATAGTACCTTACCCACCTCTGTCCAAAACTAACTCTTATGAAAAATCCATTATACTTAATATTTGATATTTTAGAACCAAGGTACCATAGATTACAATATGGGAACTGTATCAAACTGTTGGAAAGAACCATCATAGCATGGCTTCAGAAAGCAAATGACTTGAAAATGCCAACAGCATTGTTTCTATTGCTCCTGCACAGCGTCAGGCTTGACCAGTGGGCTTGTATGAAAGTATGAAGATATTGTCAATTATAAATAAAACCAAATGCAAAGAGAATAGGGGGGTATTTCTAGGGGGTTAAGGGGGTGGAGCCTCCTTTGTCAAAATTCTTGTTCATTCTGGGAGCTCACTCCCCCCCCCAAAGTTCTTACACTGGTCTTGCATTTCCAATTCCATTACCTGGCTTGCAAATGTTTTGTATTGTACTGCTGTGATGAATTTCATCAGTGGTACATGACTACTAAAATCTTTCTAGATGTTGGCTATATACGGCACAATTAGGCTAAGTTATCATGCCTCCATCTTTATCAATATGGGTATGGTACACATAGGCCACACCCACTTCATGACAATGCTTCTAGAGCTCCCTTGTTAAATTATTTAGAAATCGCCTCCGCTAGAAAATGTTGATCTGGTAAGGTTGGTGTCACAAGACCAAGTTATCACAAAAAGAACAAAAATATTCTTGATTAATTGTAGATAGACTATCATTAAACAGTTATATCAATAACTTATTATTCGGTCCCTTCAATAATTGTAGCCTCTACTGCTTTGTATGGCAAAACCTAAACATTTGTATCATCAATTTTGGTTAAATTTTTATAATATATCAAATAATTTTGTATACCAAGATCCAATTAATAGTATCAACAGTAACAATGCAGCTCATTGAAGCTATGAGTTGAATTATTGACGAACCCCCAGGGAGGAAAATTCTCAAAAAACCGTAAATAAATAGTATTTTGTATCGGCTTGGCTATAAATATGGTTTGGATGACGAAAAACTATCAAACGACTTTAACTATTGAGGATGAAATGATAGTAGGATCAGCGGCAATGCAACTCATTGGTGCTGAGTTGAATTATTGACGAACCTACTAGGAGGAAAGTTCTCAATTAATGCCTAGGTACGCTCCAGGAAAATGGGCTGTTGTGCATTTCCTAGCTTGCCTGGATAATGTAACTCTTTTAACTTCGGTGCTTGGCTAAGGAAATAATAGATATCTGGCCAAAGAGAGCAATGCACCTGCCTCAAACGGCTTGAAAAAGAACTGCGAGGAGGAAGGAAGTTAAAGACAGAAAGAGAAGAGACAGACAAAAGAAGATAAATCAATGGTGGGGGGGTGGGAACAAAATAAATCAGAGGCAACTCGTCTTTTTGGCTTCCAGGCAGCCTCTCCATGAATGTAGTGTCACTACTTGCTCCATGTGCTGGCAGTCCCTCCAATATCCCAGGATTCATAGCCAGACTATGATTGGATAATACGGCAAGAGCTTCCCGCCATTAACTAGGGTTACACAAGTCTAACCCCCATAAAATCTTAAGCAAATAGTATTTTGTAACAGCTTGGCTATACACTTGGTTTGGATGACGGAAAACTATGCCATGATACATATTGGGTGGATCATGTGCAGGGTTTAAGCCAGGGCTTCCCAACCTTTTTTCGCCGTGGACCCCTATTTTTTTTCAAAGTGGCATGGACCCCCAGGGCGCTGACCTAGCCAGGATTTTAAATTAGAAATGGCTAATTATACTACTTGCAGTCTCTTGATAGAAAGTTACTTAATCTTAGTGTTACTCAGTATTGATATATGACGCTCAAGATCTACACTACCGGGAAGGTAACCCAGAGACTCCCCTGTGGAGTAATTTATTTTCGCTTCGTATGTATTTGACTCTTTTACTGGGTTTACATATCAATCCCGATTTCCATTGTAAAGATTCTATGATCAAAGCACTTCTTAGTTAATGCAGCAATATACATACTGTACATGTGTAAGGTTATCAAATGGATAAATAAATCCTTTTCACTGATAATTCAGAAGCCAAAAACACGTGGCACGGATAAGGCAACCTTTTTTTAAGATGCACTCATATGTGCACTCATAGCATTTTTATGTGGACCCCCTGAGATCGCGCTGTGGACCCCTGGGGGTCCACCTGGACCCCGTTGGGAAGCCCTGGTTTAAGCGAATGTGAATCTGATTCTGAATGTGAATCTGAATGTGGCTCCAGGGGCATTGACGTGTCATTGCAATGATTACATTGCCTTCTCATACAACAGTTGCTGTGATCATTTTTCATTTCCTCCACTGCTTTACAATCTTTCTTTTTGGAATTAGCATTTGGATGTTCAAAAACTTTTCTGTTGTAAATAGTGGGGGTCAGATGTGGTCATGTGTGTAAGAAGGGGGGTGCGGTAGGGGCAGGGGCGGATCTAGAAAATGTCATGACTGTCGCACATAGGGCGTGGCTCATTAGTAGGCGTGGTCAAACTAAGGAATTCTGCGACTGTTTGGTGTGGGGCTGGTGACGATATTCAAAATAAATTACACATGTTGAGGACGTAAATATTACACAATAGCACATATTAAAACTAAGCAACGCAAAAGAGGTACTCTGACTGACTATCATATAATTATAATTTCTACTTGTAATTATAACCCTAACCCTAACCAATGCTCTAACGTACTAAAGTACTCACAGTTATAAATGAATTGCTGCTAATACTTCATGCTTCAGTATAAGCATGGGCGGATCCAAGGAGGACTACTGGGGGTCATGACCCCCTCCCAAACGGCAATGTTTCCTATAGCAAACAATAGTGTTAATCAACATTAATTTTACCCAAATATATTGTGAATAACAGAAAACAATTTTGTGAAATATGTACAAACTTTTGGCAAATATATACAAAAGATAACTTCAAAGATCATGATTAGATGTGTCATAGTACGTGAGTTTTTGCAAGTAAGTGTTCAAAGCTAAACTAAACAATAAATACATATTTCCAATACACACTTTCTACAAGAAAATGATTAACAAGGAAGTAGTACTTGGCTGCTCAAAAATTGAAGAAAGTTGGATTTTTTAGACCTGACAATGTTTATAATAGTATATGCATTTTGACATCAATTTAACTGTGCACAGAATACTATAAATAGCAGTTTCTGCACAGATAAGTTGCTTTTTATAAGCATATACAAGTAGAACATTTCTTAGGTCTAAAAATCCAGTAATTAACTTCTTTTGTTAACTCAAATTTACTATTATTTCAGGTGTGCATAGAGCTTTCTCACTTTCCACTGATGTGCATACACAAAAATTTGAAACTTAAAAAATTTGCTAAAAAAGTCGTAAGAAGTTTTGAAAACTGGAATTGTGAAAAGGTTAAGAAAGTTTCAGTAATGGGTAAAAGAAATCAAAAATGTGGGTACTAAGATAAGATAATTCTAATCTCTTGTTTTGGATAAATAGCAGCAATAAATAAATACCTCACTGATGGCAAAGATTATGTAGCAATGAGGTTTGCAAAAGCTTTCAGTATAGTCTATGGAGCCAGGTTCCATATGGCCATTGGTCTTCTGCCTCAGGTAAAGGTATCTTCGTCTTTGATGGCACCAATTATTCCAAACAATGAACCCATCAATTTAGTTTGAATAATTTAAATCATTAGAAAGAAGACTCTGGATGGAATGATAGAAGGATGATCAGCAATGTAAGAATTGAAACTACGAGTTGAATTATTGACGAACCCCCTGGGAGGAAAATTCTCAAAAAATCATAAATAAATAGTATTTTGTATTAGCTTGGCCATAAAGTTGGCTTGGATGATGGAAACCATGCCATGATACATATTTGGTGGATCATGTGCAGGATATAAGCGAATGGGAATCTGATTCTGAATGTGAATCTGAATGTGGCTCCAGGGACATTGAAGTTGCAATGACAATAAGCGGTGGCGCCAGGCAGTGATATGCCGATACACCTTTTGAAAATATAAGGGGGCGTGATGCCCCCCACGCCCCCAGTCGGCACATCCCTGGCGCCAGGCACGTAAATAGCGGGGCGTGGGGGGCGTCAAGCTCCCCAATGTCTGAAAAACTTGATTGCAGTTCAAATCACTTGGAATTTCTTAACTCGGTAGGGGCACTTTTCTAGGTAAACTTGCGCCGAAGACTGTCTCTGGAAAATTTTTCAACGCTTTAATTTTTTTAATTTCAAAATACTTTTTATCTTTTTGCTTTTACATTTTTATTTTTATCAACAAACATTTTCAGCTGAACATTTTTCAAATTAATTAAAAAAAATTTTTTTTTGAAAACGATAAAAAACACGATAAAAACTTTTTTATTTTTTCCACTTGTCCTGAAACTGCCAAAACCTCTTTCCTAAACTGAAACTGCCAAAACCTCGTATCATGTCAGTATAAGCTGGGCCACCAAGAGATTTCAGAGGCCTGGTGCAGAAGAAAAAGTCAAAGCTCCTGCTGAAAAAGAAAGCAAAGAATTAATATTCAGGGAGCTAGCATCGGAAAATTATTGCTAGCCTTGCTTTATGACTACTACAGAACTTAACCTTATGATTACTAATTTTACTACAGAACTTAACCAATTGCAGAAGCTGCAAAATCGAGCCGCAAGAATGGTGACTAACAGCAGTTATGATGCTTGAATGGAAAAGCATTCAAGAAATTATAGCTGATGAAACGAAAATGATGGTTTTTAAATCTCTCAATGATTTTTGACCAAAATACATGTATAAAATGTTCACCAGAAATTCACATTTCACTGAGTGAATTCTTCGAAACAATACCACTGATTTAATGCTTCCTTTGAGAAAATCAGCTGTGGGGCAGAAAAGCTTCTCATAAAGAGGTGCCAAGGTGAGGAATAGCCTTTTAACTGAATGCAAAGAAACAAGACTATTGCGTGTCTTTAAATCTTTTTTAAAGTAAATATAAACCTCAAGTCTTTTTCGTTTTTCAGAGCAATTTAGTTACTTATTTCCAATTTATTCTGTAATTATTATAAGCATTTTATTGTAATTTCATATTGTTCTAAAGGAGGGTCCCTCGAAAACCAGCTATGATGAAGGGCAACATTCCCAAAATATGTAATAATGAAATGAGGCTTCCTAGACCTTGAAACATTTGACATTATTTGGCCCCCTTGACCTTCAGACCTTGAGGCCCTTGGGCATTGCTTTCTCTGCCTCCCATTTAGGCAGCTCTGAGTCGAAGGCATATGCAGACACGTTATATCAAACTCAAAGTGCATCAAATAAATGAAGTACAAGTCGTATCGTGAATTGTTTAATAGATATTATCTTCAATAATTTATTGATGAAGAAATATAAACTTAAATTAAAGTGTACTAATTAGTCGATTTTTCTATACAAATACATCATGTAAGAAGAATGCTTGTATATCTAATGTTCAAACTTGCACTGTAAATTCTACATAAAGTATTACTTCGAGTCCAATGCAGTGTTTATTTGAAGCGGCAAAGTATCATCTAAACCTTTGGTCTCTCTACTGTTTCCAATTCCTCATAATCAAAATTTGAATAAAACTGTAAAAACAAAGTAAAATGGAAATATATATAGAAACGCATATCTTTTTAATCAGAACTACTCAGAGTGAGGTGGGTAGATAAAATATGCTAGCTTTGACTTTAGACTTTCTCAGCTGTAAACTCTTCGACAACAAATGTAATGCTACACTTGCTGCTTCATTTCAACTACTGATTTTACTGACGCGAATCATAGTAAAATTGTCAATCAGAGCGAAACTGACTAGCATCTGACTTTACTTCCCTGGCGTGTTCCAATTTGGAAACACCTTTTCACAATGCTGCATTAGAAGGGTGTATAGAAATCTAACAATTTTCATACCGGACCACTCAAAACTGATACAATACGTCATACCTCTAGCGGAAAGGAATGGTTTCCCAGATTGTGATTGCCTCCACATATTTTAAATTTCAGTTTCTGCTACCTGATTTCAAAATGGTATTATAATTTGTCTTATTGTTTCTGAAATCGAATTTAGGTACGCTTGCTGCAAAGGTCGTAAATCTTTGACATTTTCCAGGTAAATCTTCTTTAGAGAAAATGTGCTTGCACCAATCTCTCTATCCCCTGAAACAACTATTTTTTCCAAAACTATAGTTTTGTTGTGTCATAAAAGGGTATAGGATTACTTGCTTTTTGAAACATTGTCACATTTGAGAAGGGAGGAATATCTGTCAAAATTGGCGTGCCTTATTTCTTGAATGATCTGCAATTTTAGATATTATTAATACTATAGCCCGGTATCCATAAAGTTGTTCCTGGTCTTTTCGGTCTTTGTGGGTCGCTGATTTACTTCCATATGCAAATTTTTTATCAGAAACAAATTCTGTCGTGAATGTTGTAAAAGTTCACGAGGAACAACTACTACGTAATTCAGAAAATTTGAACTTCCGTTTATTATTTTCACTTGTGCTGAGAAATAGAAATTTATTGCCGACGCAGGAGTAATTTAGCCTCGTCAGCATTATATATTCTTTAAGGCATTAAATATCTTATTCTTTCATCTATTACATGTTCGTTAATTAACCCCTCTTTTTGCGTAGTTAGCGATTTGCTATAGCTTACTTATCTTTGATTTCAGCTGCGTCAGCTTTTCGAATTGTTATAAGTAGTGCTGCTAACCTAGTAGAAATAAGTCATTGTGGAATGAGTCTAAACGAAGTACACAAACTTAAATTAGCAGAAGAGACTCTTTCCTGAGCCATTTATTTGCCGTAACAAATTTTCTGGCTTCAGCCTGGAACTTTCTTAATATTTCGTCAATTCCAGCCTTAAATGTTTCTTAAATTTAAACACTTCCAATGACAATAACAACCCAGATTAGGCAACTCTGATGAAAGAAAAAGGATGCTTAGGTTTTGTGAAGCGTGTAAGAAATGCTCATTCTATTTTCCTGCTAGTTTGATTAAAAGATTTACTAGTAAAAATAGTTTTTGAAAGTTATTATTTAAAACTCACCCGCCTATGTTTCGAAGTGTCTCTTAATTTTTGCCTGATTTCATCATTATGTTTCTTATTAACAAGCGTGTATGCGCTTTACATCGACCAATGTTTTAGAGCAGGTGTTACCAACCTCCGGTCCGGGGGCCAGATCCGGCCCCAGTGCTTGCGGAAAAATTCCACCTATTTTTAAACGTATGAACCGATTCGGCCGATTAGGCCCACTCGGTCGAGTGGGTTGATAGTTTCCTCTTAAACGCAACCTATCTATTTGAGCCACTGATTCCTAAAAATCCAGATTCCTAAGTACAATCTAGAGCAGGGGTGTCCAAACTTTTTGCGACGGGGGCCAGATTTTCTATTGTAAAAGTGGTGGGGGCCAACCTTTTCTACATATAGCAACGATAATTTAAGAAAATTTTTGGAAGCCAATTTGTGTTTCACATTTGCTTTTTTTGTTTCAATTTCAACATCTTAAGGATGTTTTTGGTACATTTGAAACAAGCATATCACATACACTTGAATATTCACTTAACCTTTTTTCTTAAACAGAAGTAATTGTGCTCTAACGTGAGAATTCTGGTGGAAAACCACTGACCATGATTTCTAGCGGGTTGGGGGTTGTATTGTGTAAAGTGCTGTTGGTCTCTAGTGGGTAAATGAAAAATGTTAATACTGCTAGCCAAATAACAGTATACGAGCGTTATATATTTCATGACTAGGCTGCGGGCCGGATAAAATTTGACCGAGGGCCGGATTTGGCCCGCGGGCCGGACATTGGACATGCCTGATCTAGAGTATGCCAAGAAAGGATTTTTATACTCTGCTCTTAAAACCTGGAATGAAATCCCCTTAAACATTAGGGAGCTTCACACGCTCTGTCACTTCAAAAAACAATTGAAAATGTGATGAGCTGAACATAAATCAAACATGACCCCCTGGTAGAACAGTGTAAGATTTATTGTAAGTTTTCTTGATGATATTGGACTAGACCATTATGATGTACGTAAATTATTCTGATGTATCGTTAAGTTTATTTTAATATAGCTGAAAGGTTATTCGTGTAAAAATAATATGAATATTAGTACTGCTGAGGTGTTGCCGGCAATTTCAAGTGAGGCCCCCAAATTCGCTATGATCTCCTATGTCTCAATATCTCCCGGCAATTTGGTCATGAATCTTCAGCAATTTTTCCTTACTACTGGGGGAGAAAATGCTTTCCTATAAAAACGATACGTGTACATAAATGGATACCAGGTTTTACTCAAGCATGTAATGATATTTCATACCTTGACTTGCTCTTTCGGTTTCACACGCATCCATGGATGAGGATTGTGTTTACGATCCCATCTGCAAAAAACTCCAACTCAGATTTATCAAGTCTGTAGGGGGGGGGGGGTATCGTAACGACATGAAAGATAACTGAAGCCACTATCATGACGTGTAGCATTTCATGGAAATGGCCCACAGGTAGTTCATATTGTGAAATTTATTGACCCTTCAAAACGCAAAGAAAAGTAAGGACGAATTAAGTGGATATTTCTTGATGGCCTGAGCTTCAATTGTCCTATACAAGGTTTTTTTGGAAAGAATCGTGTACTCGAAACAATCTCTTTAAATACTTAGCAAATTCAGCACCGTTGCCCCTTTGATTTTTCATCGTCCCTTTTATCATTCTCTACCACCAGGAGTATTTCCAGATTCAACTAGGAACTTCACTGACGCTGTTCGCGGCTAGAGAGCTTCTTTACGACTACTTGAGACGATTTCAAGCACAGCAATAGT
Source organism: Cassiopea andromeda (assembly GCA_018155075.1). Taxonomy (NCBI): domain Eukaryota; kingdom Metazoa; phylum Cnidaria; class Scyphozoa; order Rhizostomeae; family Cassiopeidae; genus Cassiopea; species Cassiopea andromeda. The sequence continues at coordinate 203,008 of WIPJ01000047.1, forward strand.
TTTATACCACAAATTTGAATACATTGAAAGGAAAGGTTCTGCAAAGAAAGGTACCAAGGCATAGTGTAAACGGGAAACCTATCCGTACCTACGCGGAACTTTTCCATGAATAACCGTTCCAAAGTTCCTGGGTACACGCAGTCTATATCGGCTTCAACAAAACCTGACCATGTAAATGGGGCTTGCACTCACAAATCAAATGAATCAGCTTTCAAAATCTTGTTTCCCCAATGCTTTTCGAGCCTGATCTTACAAATATTCAAAACTGTTTCCTTAAAGAAATGATTTTGATAATAACTATTCCAGGTGATTTGCTAATGTAGTACAACACCCGAATAAACTTCAAAACACCAAGGGCAGACCAGACGAATCTTCCGAACAATTAGTTGAACCCAAAAGTTCTTTAAAAGGAAAATTGTCTAGTACCAGCAAGGTACTTTAACTAGAAGCAACAGGATCCAGAAAAAGACTTGTTATAATTCATAAATAAATTGCTTCGTATATTCTAGGCCGTGTGGAGTATGAAGAACATGTTGTCGTCCAATACTTCAGCAGTTACTGATCCGAGATAAAAGCACTTACGAGACATCAGGATATTTGATTCCAGCCCTTATTGATGAGAATGCAAGAAGTGTTGCAGCAAATGATACAATGCCAATCAAAGGAAAGACCTAAGAGATAAACGGGCTCAGTGATATAAAATTTAAGAAATACTATCATCTACCATGTGTGTTAACATGTTTACAGTATCTGCAATATATACCACTTTTAAGCATGGTTCCTCTAGACAGAAACAAAGCAATCTTATTTCGATATCACAATTGTATCCCAATAGAAATACATAACAAGGATACTAGCAGCTTACTTCTGGAGGTGCTCTAAGTCTTGAAAATATCATCTTTATTTTCGCTATTACCAGTTGACCCAATGCAGTCTTCTACTCGTTCTCCCTACACAGTCCTTCCAGCCTTTGGAAATTCGAAGTAATGTTCGTTAGTACCTGTGGAGCTCGTGTCACGTGGCTACAGGCTGCATGCAGAACTGCACGTCTCGCTTGTCGAAAATGTGACTGAATCGAAGCAAGTCAAATAAGCAGGTCAAATCTTGATTGGCTAAAACAGGAATCACCATTGAAGGATTCCTGCCTATAATGGTGAAAGAATTCGTTCGAGAAGTGTGTTTTGGTGGTAAATAGTGTACTTTTTTGCGAAAAATCTGATAACAAATAGTTTCGAATAATTGAAAAATATTTTGCAAGGGTGTTCAGAAGGCTTTAATTCACATTTCCAGAAGGAGCGATTTTTGCATCTTGCGTAGCTCAAAAGTTATCGACATTACAAGCTATCCATCCTTTCTTGTAATGTCGATAACTTTTCATCTGCGCAATCTAAACGATTGCTCCTTCTGGAACTTTGAATTGAAGCCTTCTGGACATGCTTGCAAAATATTTTTCAATTATTCGAAACTATTTGTTATCAGATTTTTCGCAAAAAAAGTACACTATTTACCACGAAACACGCCCCTCGATGCTTTTCGAACGAGTTCTCGCAACTTAGTTTTCAAATAAAGCCAATGCCTGTAGATGCTGTTGATACGACTTTGCTTCCATGGCAAATCCTCAAAGAGAAGACATGCCCCCCACACGGTGGTTGTAGTCCGAGGGAGCGGTGTCAAAGACTTTGAACGGACAAAATCTATCATACTGGCTGAAAACAACCTAAAGAAAAGGCCATGGGTATTATGAAAGTGCCGAAAGTTCATATAAATTTAGGTATTGACGGGGGCTCGGTAAACTGTGGGTGCTACAGCCCCAAGCCTCCCGGCAGCCCAATCCCTGGCCAGCGATGTGCCATACAATTATGTATTTCATAGTTACATATTTCATAATTTCCATATTAATTGACTCACAGCAATTGCTTTCCATTAAACCAAGCCATTCAGATTTGACTGAACGTAGACACACCTGCAACTTTGTTCTTTAATGGTTTTGATTGGTTCTAAATGACTTCATTTAGATTAACCGACATCGCCATTACGTAAATCTCTGTTCCTTATGCCTGCTTTACCGTCATTCTTTTCCTGATAGATTAAGTCATAAATTTAGGAGGATTCTTCCAGTACTATTTACCACATTGCATTTCATCCACTTGGCCCCAAACCCTCCGGTGTAGAGTCGTCAGAGGGCAGGGGGCGATCACCCCCGCTACCCCCTTGCTTCAGGATTCCTTGGTTATAATGCCCCTGCTTGCGTACCCCCCTTTCAGATTCCCGATGGTTACTACAGTAGTTACTATCGAGATATGATCACAAGGAGACCCCCTTCAGTTTGACAGGTGCGTCGTTATGAGCTACCTGTTATTATTTTGTTGCTTCTGAAGAATTCCGCAAATAGTGACACCACAGGTGGCCCAAATACCATCTGGATTTTGCGTGACACGCTCTTTTTTAATAAGAAACTAGCTTATAAGCAAGGCAGTACAACCTAACCTGTTACAAAGTTTCATAACCAGAAAGAAAGAGCTAAGAACATTTTAGATAAAATACATATTGGACCATTTTCTTCTAGTAGTTTATTACATTCATGTTTTGCTAAAGTCTTCACTGCAATTTAGCTTGCTAAATTAAGAAACTTCTAAGGAACTTTTAAAAAGAAAATGCGGTGCTAACTTAAGAAATTTGTGCTACTAGGCGTTGAGCCTATTGTGCTGTGTGGCCAAGTGTGCTGTGTGGCTATTTTGCTGTGTGGCCAATGCCCAATAATGATTGCGGTCATTTAAATAATAATCATACTTAGTACGTAATAACTACTAAGTCAGATACACGTGTAACTTGTTTATGGTTCCAAGGCCGAGACGCGAGAGAATACGCAAATATGTGTCCGTACTCTACTTCTCAATTCCCAGACTACTAGTGTTTTACAATTGTTCTAATATTATAGGGTATAGAGGAAATACTCAATATAATGTCCATTCATTTTCAGAAACTATATTTCGTTACATACGACAACAGAAAAGATACCAATGCGCGTTATATGTGACACGTGAAGGACAGATCATTGGCGAAATCTCGTTCATGTCAATGAAAGTCTATAAATAGAGACTACACAACGATTTTGAAAGTGCAGGGGCCAAGCTAAAGGGAAGTAATTTTTTCGAGATTAGTCCATACAGCAAATTGTTAACATGTTTCTTTGGCATTTCATGAAGGAAGCATAGCAATACATTCTGTGACAGTTGCTACATAGTATCTGCAATCATACACACAAGGCTAAGATAACAACACCGTTTTGCTGAGAAGCTAGATATCAGGGCAGAATGGCGGTGGTCATAAAATGTCTAGTAGAGGAGAGTGGAGGAAATTTCATTAAAAACAGACAAATTTTCATAACCCTCCTTAAATTATGAATTTTTCATGTACCCCTCCATAAAACCTTAAAAAATGTTCACACCCCATGATGTCTTCCTGGCCCAATAGGAGGCCACATCGAGATTGTTCTAAATGGCAAGATAGCATTCGAAGGATCATCGCGTTTACATTTTCACACTATGAACGATGAGCATCATTAACACCAATGCAGAAGACAATGCAACAGAAGCTTTAACAATTCATATCTAACTGCAGCAGCGAAACTCCCTCTACATCAGTATAATTTTAGCATGTTGTGCGAACATACAGGGCACTAATCACGATTTTCATTTTGGGGGGCTTAGAAGTCACTATCGGAGGAGGCCTCACCATGGTTGAGGCGGAAGAGCTGAAAAATTTATGTTAACAAGAAATTATTGGGGGGCTCCAACCCCCCATCCCCCCGTGATTACGGCACTAACATAGCAGACCCCTAGAAAATATGCAAGTTGCTCGAGAAACTTCTGTTTACCCCAGGTGCATTTCATGCACTTAGGCCCGAAGTTAGCTTTGCTTTCGGCGTGGCGGCGTAGATGTAGCCTAAAATATACTCTTTGGCGTACTGGCGTAATAAAATGCAAATCTCGACGCACTGTTCTTTCGATCTTTGCACCTCAAGTGTACGCCAACCTTCAACGTTGGCGTACACGTGAGGAGTTACTGGCGTACCTCCGGCGTGAGTTGTAAACACAATGCACCCTGGCTATTCACAAACCACTGCTCATATATCTGCACTAGAGAAATAAACTTGACTATCGATCAAAACATTAGCGTAACTTCTAGCAGAACCCCATAAGAGTAGGAAAGTGGGTGACGAAGGTGGAGCTGCAGGCATAAGCGTAGGAGGCAGATGGGCTGCAGCTCCCTCCCCAGGAAATTCGGGCAAAGGAAATTCGGGAAATTAGCCTAAATTTGACGCCCTCCTACGCCCATGGCTGCAGCCTCCCTTAGTTAGGCAGAAGTCCGCAGTATTGGGGCAATTTTCCTGAAAGGACAATAGGAAGGTTCAGCAACTTTTCTGACGGCTCTTCAGATCGCTTTACTCATGCAGGAAGAAATGTTATAGCCCCTCTTAACAAGAAGTCCTTCTACGCCTATGCCCTACACAACACAGGAGGAACAATAGCGTAACGGGAAACCCTAGTTGAAAACCACTGTTCTTCACGTTCCATTCGGCAGCGAGCAGAGACTACAATCAACCATTCGATAACCATAGCACCAAATTCTTGCTCGTAAATAAATCATTTGATATATACACTATGACTTAAAAGTAATGCACAATTGCATTTTCATACCATTGAACCTGAAACGTAGAGGGGTTCAGAGGGGATAAAGTGACCTTCCTGTCCTTCATTTGGTGGAGAAGGGGAGCTAAAGTGCGCTCTTGCCAATCCAATCTCGCATGCGTTCAAAATATCAGTGCCTGATGCAACGGATATAATGCAAAATAGACCAATACCACAATAGAAAAGAGAACCATATACACATTTGTTAAACAATTATATCCGCTGCGAATTAAAAAAGAAATGTCGCAAAAAGATGCTTTAGACACAGATTATACAGTACAAAAGCAGCATAATGCTAGATTTTTATAGAAATCGAATGTGCAATGTTTGGATTACATCGATTCGTGCAAAAACAAGCAAATTTGACTATTCATATACGAATTCATATTTTTGAGTTATTCTATAGTTCAAAGACTGTATAATGCTAGATTTTCATAGAAATCAAACGTGCAATTTTTGGGTTACATTAATTTCTGGAAAACGGAGCAAATTTAGACTCTTCTTCTACGAATTCATGTTTAAATCAGTGCGGCTCGTAACAGTGCGCTGCAGAAGAATGTGAGAATAGAAACGACGCATGTGGCAATAGCTGGGGGTCGTATCTTTTGTAATATTTCATTTTTGTTATTTCAGTTTCATTCTACCATTGAAGCTAGCTATCCAGTGTACAATCAAGATGTAACTGCCACTTTAGGGGTGGCCATGACCGCCAAGGTACCACCCAAACCTACCACATGCCAAGAAAAAGGGTGCACTATGGCTGGACTATTTGCTAGTGTATGGAGAGGGAAATGCCTATTCGAATTACACCAGAGGTCATTTCCTATTACATAACTGATTGGTAATAAACATAGAGGGAGGGGGTTAGCCTAGGGCAATATAGAGGGACCGATGTGCCTTAGTAGGAAAGGAGGGGACTCTCCTTAAGTTGTGATTGTTGAGGTGAAATTGAGCCTCTAGATTGTGACCAGAATGAACACCAACCATGTATCCAATGTTCTTTTTCAAATTATCATCTTGACAGTATCCTTATGCTGCGACAACATTTACAGAAGGAATTGTCCATTAACGTCAGGAATTGAGATGCTTCTGCAATAAATTGATTGTCCTATTTCGTCGCATCCTAGAAATGACTGAGCCATTACTGGTTTACTGTCCTGTTCAATAATCGTGATAGAAAAATCTTTGGCAAGATTGAATGTAGAAATCAAACAATCCCCAGAAATATCTTCCTTCTAGGGATTTGCACTGGGCTGGGTTAAGAGCTGATCCAGTATAAGCAGATGAGTTTGTAATGGGTGCTGATATGCTACTAAATATAACAGTCACGTGGAGAATGTTTTGATAGGTTTGAAGAAATGCCCTGTGTGCCCATCTTGCACAGCAGAGTACTTGTGGAATTTGATGGAAGAAGGCTGCAGTTCCTGACATTGCTGTTGCAATTAACGGGCTCTTGAAGACGCAGCTGTCATTATTTTACCTTTAAAAATGAGAAGTACCAAGTGTTTTACCAACAGTTTCCGAATCTAGCTCCAATTATTATTGATGCCAATCTTAATGTTGATCAATAGCTTTGTCGCTAGCTTTGGCAACTGGTGGTCTTATAGTGTTCTGGCAATCAAAGAAGATATGAGTTCAATTGCACTGTTCGTACTTACTCTGCATATTAGAGTGGCAAAGGGACTTAACTTTATGCCAAAACTGCTACATTGTGGACCATTGCAAAAACATAATAGAGGCATAGATAAGATTCAATGACTGTGCATGAAATCCGGTGAACAATCCAAGAACCAGAGGCTAGGCTGATACATCCTGGGTGGAAACCGCCAGTTTTTGAACAGATGTTGTAGACATTGGTTGTTGGATGCGTGCTTGTTGATGTATATCATACTTTTTATCCAGATTGGATGGTTACAGTAGCATTTCTAAGTGTATTCCTGTGCTAATTGGCATTTTGCAATACCAGTCAAAAGTAACTAATCTATTTGTGCAGATGTGCCTTACAAGAAGTAGAAACTTTCTATAACAGGACCACAGTACACAGGAACTTTTCACTCCCTGGTGGAGCAAACATTTAGACGCTTTCCCCTTTGATGAGGAGGAATAGGGAAGTGTGGCATGCCATGCCAAGAGCCTGCATGCACTGAGATTAAAGGAATATTTGCTGCTACGGAGCAACTGGCCTGTGCTAGCACGGTGAAAGCACAAACATCTGATAGTCAATGTAGCTGAGGCCGTACACTTCACCTAACGCTGCCCATATGTAATAAGATGTTTTAATTAATGTGTACTGTCATAAAATGTAATACCATAAAATAAACCCTCCTAACAATACTATCATAACATGTAATAACATAATATCTACCATCATGATATAATATCATTGTAAATTCAATAAAATAGATGCACCATCATAATATATACCAGTACTTAAGATGGCATCCATGCTGTATTTGGCTTACCTACCAAAGACACACAAAGCACTTGAAAATAAATTTCTTATGGCCTATACTGTTATTAAGGAAGACCACTGCTTAATGTGCATGTCCTGTACAAATTGATGGGGGTCGGGGGGGGGTAAATGAGCCCTAGTGTATCATTACTTGGTAGCCATTGTGAACTTTGTGAAATGTATATCTATGTGGAAGTGTCTCAACTCTACTGGTAACAGAAGGTATATGACAATGATGAACCCTGAAATATGCAAATCAATTGTCCTGCCTAGAAATGACAGGTAACTGTGACTAACTAGGTAGTAACAGGGGACCTCAAGTAGATGGTCAACACATTTGAGGTCGATCATGGTGAGAAGATAACCACTAGGGGGTAACACAAATAAATTGATCGAATGAGCCCCACAGCATTTGCTTTCTGGCTGTATTCTCCAATACAGGTGGAATTTGTAGCAGGAATAGTGATATAAAAGACCTAAAACAACCATGCAATCTGTGATGGCCTATCTAATTTTGGTAACAAAATTGAACTCAATAGAATAGGAACCAGAAGAATTATGGAACCCAGTACCTCTATGATGAAAAAGCATCATTCTTTTAATCCATCATCACCCTCTCTATGCATCAATGATCTAAGAATCATTTTCTCTATACATTCTTATGCCGCTAATGTCCATTGTAGGAATATGTGATCAAAGTACTAAATAACAACCGTGCAGTATGTGATAGCCTACCTAAAATGTGCATTTCAATTGATATTACTAGACCATAAACCAACAGAATCATGGAATTAATACCCTTTTGATGAATTAGCATCATTCTCATCCAATTAATCTCTAAATGCTTCTTATACGACAGTGTACTACATTTGAGATTAGATTTGTGTAGATTGACTCACCAACAGCAAAGAACTGACTCTGAGCACGCTGTACTACAGATCTAGGATGCAAACAGAGGGTGGGGTACGAAAGCAAAGCTTTTTATGCTGACTGCAGGGATGATAAAATTTTTTAGAAGCACGCATAGCAATGTTGATGGGCAACGAAATACGGAAAAGACCTCTTCCATTTACAAAATTGGCTAAATGGCGAATATCATCCACTGACGACATCTAGGGAACTTTGGCATTCTGTAACTCACTGGACATAGGTGGAACTTGAATACCTGCTGGGATGGTACGATGAATGCATGCTCTATCAGGGCGTATCGGTGTGATGTTCGTTTCAGCTTGCATTGGTAACAGCTACGTTGGTAGGAAGGTCAATGGGATCCGATTTCGCGGTGTAGACTATCCAATGACAACAAATACATGTGCATCCTCCTTATCAAAGCAACGACGGAAACACCACTTCCAATACCAGTTATCAACATTAGGCCATGTATCAAAAGGACTGTTCGATCAGCCAATATAATAGCACTATCGAAGAGTAACAATACTCCTGAGACTGATAATACCACTTTACAAAACTCCTCTACGGTTTTCTGGAATATCCAGTTTGTAACAGTTTAATCATATCAAGTTGAAACTCTTAAAGATTCCCTCATTAACTGCCCTGAGGAAGCCACCTGCTGGGATTTGTTTGTATACATTGACAACGACTTTATGAATTCTGACAAATCTCCATCCACTACTATTGTGCATAAAATTTCGCAATTTCGCTATGAAGTTTTATATATGTTTTTGTAATTTTGTCATCAATTTCATTTATATTTAATGATGGTGATGCCATATCATGAAATGTAGGATGAGGCACTGTTATTTGTCCAGTTTCCACTTTCTCAAATATAACATCAAAGGTAATATTCCATTTGGTTGTTTGATCGAATCTTGACATTGCGTTCCTCATTATTTGTGCAATCTCATCTTTCAGTAGCTCATTATCGTTTATTATTTCCTCATCATTAATTGTTCTCTCATGCATAGTATTCTTAATTGGTGATCTTTTAACATTGTGTTGTCTTGGTCTTCCTCCTCTTCCTTTTAATCCGACTCCATGAGCATATTGAATATGTGATTCTAAATTATGTCTTCTATTGCATTGCTTACCGCAGTTTGGACGTTAAGTTATCCATCTTAGACTCTGAATACTTTAGAGTCACTCGTTACAGGCTTTTATAGTCTCACGCGTATAGCCATATTTTCGGTGTTTATGATAAGAGCTATTTCACTGCTTATAGTGTTAAAGGTACTATTACATTGCTTGCAATGTTCTAAGCACTAATTCATTATTTTAGTGTTTATGGTAGACATTATTTTAGTGCTTATGACGCCATCTGTCTCTACTGCGCATGCATGCGCTTTGGAGGGGTCCCTATAGGCTACTCTCATGCTTTAACTAATGAAGAAAGAAAGAAAATTATACCCCGCATATAATGTTTTTGATTCCATATTTAGTCATCATAAATTATCATACATTATGAGTATAGTTTTAGAGCACGTGTAGTTGGTTGTCGGGATTATTAATGGGTTTTGATCAGATATTATAATGGCGACGAGGTATCTCTGCATCATATCGTTTCGTTAGTATTTCGTTCGTTGAACCGCTCTCAAAATGGCAACTGCAGGTAGAATC
>WIPJ01000047.1:214930-233748 GCA_018155075.1 Cassiopea andromeda
GTTATAAGAACTAGATTTGATTCGATTTGGACATTTTAGAACAAACTCGTATGAACCCCAAAGTAGTTATTCGAGAAAGGGGGAGATATAATGTTTTTGATTCCATATTTAGTCATCATAAATTATCATACATTATGAGTATAGTTTTAGAGCACGTGTAGTTGGTTGTCGGGATTATTAATGGGTTTTGATCAGATATTATACCGCAGCTTTTTCATTATTTCCTCTGCTCAATTCAAGTGCCGGAAAGGGAATGCAGCAACTGTCATATGCGACAACAATACTGTGGTTCACAGAAAGGTATTATGAACATGGAAGAGTTTAAGATTATATGTACAGATTCCTAAAGGGAAACAGGTAAGGGCATAGAAAAGAGTACATCGCTTTTCCCACTCATAGGGATTAATGATAGAGCGGAGACCTGAAGGCTCCGATATTATACTAGGTTTGACCTTTGTTATAGCTCAAGCTTGATAGGATTCTACACATCTGTGAAGAGGTATTTTCAGTTTGAAAGCAAGCAGAACATTCAAAGTATAAACTACATGCAATGGTGAATGGCATGGTATTCATATTTGGAACTCATTCAAATTGACTACACCAGTGTATACATATGCAATATCTACGGAAAATATCCACGGTATATTCTCTATGATGCGACAACACTGGCATACAAAAGGGAATATGTACAGCAGATCGGTGTGGGTGAAGGCGAGGTAGAGGGCGTGCCATTACTCTATGGAAGATAAGTACACACATTATACCAAAGATAACTATGTGCTCTAATATGTCTGGAGATATTGTCATGAATTTGACAATAATCATCATCAATAAAATGTACAGATTCTCAAACACATAAATATACACCTTGGTATAAATTTCGAATAGCTTGGGATATATTTCCAGTAGTTGATGACATAGAGGGTAAATAGCATAATCTAAGTAACTGAAACACTTGTTTTAGCACTAGGTTCAAACGCAGAGTCTTCATCAAGGAGAAAATGACACGCGAATTGTGCAGACGATATTCCGAGAAAGAATCGAGTAAGGAATTACGAAAGCTACTACTGGAAAGACTTGCAGAACGCGAACCTCTCATTGGCAGACTTATTCTATGGGCTGAAGAGAAGTATGAGCACTGGCTATACATTCCAAAGCCTATAGTAGTTCTCTTACGTTGCCTCTCATCAGCATCTCCAGTGTGCTCTTATTTTCCAGTTACAAGACAATTCAGCACACACATTTGTCAGCTATTAGAGATTGCTATGCTGTGGGGCACATGTTGAAACATTGCCTTGCTTTCAGAATGAGGCTCCTGTGATCTTTGAAATCTTGCGTGTTATTCGATATGCAGTTCTTCCCCAAGTCTTCCGGGAGTTGTTAACACAGTTACAAAAGACAGCAGAGCTTCCTTTCTCACAGCCTGTCCATGATCTTCGCGGCATTCAGAATATGCTAGCAAGTTGTCATTCTACCCAAACTGGCCAGTGCAATTTTCACGAGGTCGATATGCAATGGACCATGAACGGGAAGTAACGCACGAAGAATGCAGTAAGAGTGACAAGAAAAAAGACACTCCTTACTACCTGGAGTACTTACGGTTTACTGTGAACATGGTTAGTATTTCCATAACCAGTGAAAGTTAAGAATACATATATATTCCAATAAATAGATTAGCGTATCATATAGTAGCTAATATATGTCTACCAATTAAGTTATAAGTATATAGTTAAGTATACCTCTGGTTGCAACTTGTATATCCCAAAATGTGGTTGCAGTTTATATATCCAAAATCATGCAAAGGTCTACCTCTAATTTTGAATACAGATGTAAACTTATCAAAGAATAATAAAATGAAATATAGTTGGAGGTTTTGGTTAAATGGAAAAGCTTCTGTGTTTTTTCGAAGTATGAGGCGAATAGCAAGTAATTGAGCAATTCAAGTTGAACAACTTTCACTATATTTATGGACGTACTGGCGTATGCACACTCCAATAGTAGATATAATTGTCTACAAATCACATATTGCAGGTATTTGCTATGGCTTTGAGATTATGAGTTCAGCTATCTAATGAATGTCTTATACCATTGCTACATCAGTCACTTCAGTAACACAATGACAATCACTGTAGAATGTTTGGACCCCAATAAAATTTTTAACATTTTAACATAGCTTTTTGACAATTACGCGTTATATATCATATTGAATCATAGGAATGTCTATGCTGAACATCATTGGTGGTGATAAAACGGCCTTATTCCCCACAAACAATAGATGTTGGTTGTTTTGACGCCATGAAGTAGCCCATACCAGGGGCGGATCCAGGGAGAAATCTGACCAAGGCTCAACAAAAAGATCGTGGGCGTGGCAATATGGGTGTGGCAATACCTCAGAACTATGAGCAGAAAAGGGCCAGTTCGTCCGACTTTTATTATTGACTTGAAATTCGATATTCTAGACTTCAGTAAAGAAGCAATCAAGTACGTCATTCATTTCGTTTTGTTGAATTTATAAAAAGGTTAAAACCGCACACGTTTCTCTCAATCTGTTGAAACTCACAAGGTTGGGGTATTTCCAACATGGGTGTGGCATTAAGTGTGAGGCTTGATAAACTTGACTCGCTGAAATCCAGCACCTGCTCAGTTCAATACCTCACTTCGTCACAAAAATAAACAGTTGACAAAGTTGACAACGGAAATAGTGTTAAGCAGAAGTAAAATTCAGCGCAACAGCCAAATGCAAGGAATTAGGAAGCATTCAAAATGCTGAGTTCAGAGGCAAGGGACATTCTCGCAAACAAAAGAGACAAATCTATAAGCTGCAAAGGGGTACCTTACCAACAGTTTTATGAAACTTAGAAAGGGTACGTGCCCCTTTTACCCTAGGGCTCTTACGTATTTAGTCAAATGGCCGTAATATTATCCAAATAATAGAAGCGACTTACCTCACTGGTGTTATACTAGGGCATTTGGTTCCTTGACAGGCAGGGAACTGCAGCTCTGAGAATTAGCATCATGGATTTCCCTAACCGATTCAGACATTTCTAGTACCTCAAAGTAATTACCCATTCTCACGTAAAGCACTCTACACCTACCGTCTTTCTCGCCACGAGGGCACTGCGTCAACATCAACAATATCACGTGTAGTACTCATGTTGACTTAGTCGAGCCCTGGTCACGGAGTACTGTGATTGGCTAAGAGAAATTGAGCCCTGGTCGGGGCGATGTTTCATTGGATGAAAGAGAATATTTTCATCTGAACAGGGCTCGTCCCAAATTTGTTTACAAAATAGAGAGATCTGATTGGATCCAGGGTAGTCGAGCCTCTGTATATTACAGACTGACCAGGGCTCGGAAGGAATGCAGCATGTGATAGACAAGCTGAATAGTGATTTGACGAGCATAATCCCAATGTAATAACTGATTGGATATAACGTCCTTCTGCATCCGCAAAAGACACCTTGCATCTTAGAGGTAGTTATTCTGAGAAGGACTGAAATAAGCAGCGATAGGGCTTTATTAGCATTGTCCATGAGGAGTAAATACTGGTGACAGTTTTTGATAATTCCCGTTTTATTTCAGCCAGCTATTTAGGATTGAAAATCTGACCAGTGCTCAAGCCCTAGTAGCCCTGGTCTGTATCCGCCACTGCATACTTTGTCTATTTGCAATTTTCTTCCCTTTCATAAATTGACAGCTCCAGAAGCAATTATATATGACAATTCATGCAACCTGCACAACTATGCATTAAATACTTCTTCAAGCCTTCTTCTACACCCAACCTTCTTCAAGGATTGCAGATCTTTCACTGACCATTTTCACTGGAAAAATCACACAGGTTTGTTTATGAGAATAACGCCCTTTCTATCGTTAAAAGCTACTATTTACATTTAAATAATAACGATACAGCATTCTATATTAGGAATAAATTGTATCTTTTTTACAAAAGGCTGTGCTGACAGCAACAACATGTCGATTTATCCAATGTTTACTGGTATCAACAGCCAAATAAATGAGCAACGGAATTCCGAATTAAAGAAACTGAAGAACCAGTTACCATACATGGCCGACGATAAATTTTTGAAACAGCTTACTCTTTTCCTATGGGATAGGAATAAGAAGTTAACTGAAAATGCATAATACATGTTAAAACCACACATGTACATTAATATGGTGTAGTATTTTCTCGATTAACCGCCCCTGGATTATCTGGCCGGGTTATTCGCATACCATGGAAGTCAAAATTACAAGGACTTGCCCGACTTTGTACGCATCCCATCATCGAAACGTCTAATGATTGATGAATGTGGCTCTGTAATCGGTCTAAGGCTCTGCTAGCGGATACTCAAGCACTTGCGCTTTTACTCCGTGAGAAAGGAAAAGGAAAAGAAAGATGAATAGCATTTTATTTACGTATGACAAGAACGCTTTCTAAATTATCTTAACTTTGCTCTCGTGTACTGGTGCCCGACCGGATAATCCGAAGTTGTGTGGCCAGATAATCGAGGAAGTAGTGTACTTATATTATGTAGAAAGAATGCAGCAGACGCACGTAATACAGTCCATGTCCGGAGCATCGTTAGATCGTATGTGCATATAACCACACAAATCGCCCTTGTCAACATGTTAGCATGTCAACATGTTAGCATGTCAACATCCCCATCACTGTGTAATCACACAAGCAAAGTAGGAACTTCGTTGTCGTAACTGCAACACTAGTTACTGTCACCTTTTGCTTAGGGAGTGGTCATAAAGTTTCTGCTATATGGGGGCGGATGATGTTTGATTAATCCTCCATTATTTTTCCTCTCTAGGAAAAGCTCATGAGAAGGTGTTTCTCTACATTCAGAGTCAGCTGAGGGGCTGGAATTTAGCAACAATGCTTCAGAGCAAATAGAACAGTCAATTTGTCTTTTCAGCTTTCGTACAATGAACCCAGCAATGTAGAACAGCACATTTCTGATATGTCTGAAATGATCACTCTGTTCAATGCATCTGAAAGCTCTTGAAGCTGTGCATCATTACTGTCACTATCACCAGCTTCTTCCACAATTGGAGATCTATGCTTGCTCCATTTGAGACTGAACAAGGATCCTGTGCTTTCATTTTCAAATGACACTACATTGGCTTTTTGTGATGCAGTAATAGAATTTTTCATAAGAATGTTTCTCAATGCATACTTAAGCTGAAGAGTGTTTGGGTTATTATTAAAACCCCCCTTTCCCCTAATACAAGCAAACAGAAGCTCAATGTGGTCTTGAAAAAAGTTGTATGATAAAACATACTTGAAACGGTTTTCATATCTTTCCAATAGGATCTTTGACAAGGCAGAAATGGATCGCATGCTGATGACAAATCCAAGAACAAATGTCTTTCTTCTGCTTTTCCCTAGAAGTTGATTCTCACGTGTCAGAAGTGAAAGAAGATATTCACCTGTTTCCTTAAAAATGGATTCGGTTAATGAAATATTTGAATGCCTTAATGGAGACTTGAAGCCTTTTCCATATGGACTTCTGGAATTGAGGATATCAAACACTCTGTCAATTTTTGTAATAAACTGAATTGTTGGGCCACAGCCCTTGAATTCTGGCAATTTGAGGTCATCTTTCAAGAACTCTAAGGCATTGGCTACTGAAGAACTCAATGTTTGCACTGCCAAGTTTACTTTCATTTTGTGCCTTTGCCAAACAATATGATTTATGTTTAGACTGTTGCCAAGAGATAAACTTTCTTTATCCTGCAGCTCAACAAGCCTTCTAAGGAAACTGCAATCAATAATCCCCTGTTCATTATCCTTAAGGTTCCCCAAATCACCCAGAGTATTCCTTGCAAGTTTAACCAAGTGACAGGGATCCACTATGGCATATACTTGGTGGTCTCTTGTGGGATGTGGAAATGATACTTCTATATTATCATAATTTGGTGCAAATATGCATCCAAGTAACCGAAAAGTGTCAAGATTTGATGTGCCATCACATGTCACTGACCACACTTGAAACCCATGATCTGCTAATAAAGAGAGGGCAGACCTAATGAGTACTGCTTGTGCATCTCCATTCAACTTGTTAGTTAAAAAGTAGCCTATAGGGCATTTCCAGAAATGTTTTAGCCCAACTACTAAGAAAAAAAGAGCCTCTGTGGCTTGATCTTCACTACTTTCAGCAACAATCCCACCACAGTCCACAAACCCTGAATACTTCATGTTCTTTGTGTCATAAAGGACTTGTTTTCTTACAGCCATACCATCCATCATTAAGGCACAGTCAGACATTTCAGGCCTTTTTCGTAGCTGCTCTGAAAGGTTTTGCAATACATCTGCATGGCATCCAGGCTCACAATTTACAGATGATATCCAGTTTCTTATTGATGATTGATGAGGAAGTGAAAATATCTTGCGAATATAAGAGTAAGCTTTTGGCGAGTAAAAATGAACTGTTAAAGCAACTTTTTTACTTCTTCACTGTAACGATAACCTCTACATTTTCTTTTGGCATTTTGCATTTCATTTTTGAGCATCTCAAGAGTAAGACCAGAAAACTGGTCTTTTAGTAGCTCAGCAGGTGCTTGTTTTAGTAATTGGTTCCTTTTCAGGTTATTAATAATATCCTTCAGAGAAGAGATCTTTTTAGTTTGCCTTCTAATTTTCTGCTGTAACACTTTGATTTTTCTTTTCAATCTTAGCTTTGTAGGTGTTAACTTAGATTTCTTTATTTTCTCTTGCTTATGTTTGTAGTTTGTTTGGGTTACATGAGAAAAATTTTTTGTAAGCATATTTTCATATAATGGATTATTTTGATCTGTTGAATTACTTATTCGCGTAAGCTCTCTTCTTGGAATTTTTTGGGGTGCCTGCAAGTGTTTAGGGAAGTCAAAATTGAAGGTACAGCATTTCTCTTAAGCCTTGGGTTTGGAAGTTCAGGAGGAGTGACATAATCAGTTTCCTTAAAATGCTTGCTACACTCAAATGACCATTTTGAAGGATTCCACTTATCTCTGCGAAGTGCCCTCACCCAAAGTTATCTCCTGTCTGCATCTAATGGGAACCTAAAAGTTGCAAATTACTTTATATCAACAAAAAAAGCTCAAGACCAACATCAAGCAAGATGTCTGCAGACCCTATCAAATATCATTGGTTATATATATGCCAATTCCTAAGCCTTATTTGGGAAATATTTGTAAGAGGTGTACATGAAATCAGAGGTCAAAATTTTACTAATCACAAGATGGTATCTTGATAGACATAGTCAGAGCAATCTCAGGAAATACCCAATAATATATAATGTATTCAATCTAGCTATGACCTGGAAATACCATTATCCATAAGACACATTGGCTTTACCATATTCATCGAATTTCTTTGTGGTTCATCGTGCAACGAAGAAATACTGTATTTGGCTTAATAACTAATATAAAAACAAGAGTACTGCAATTCAAGAGGAAAAGAAGCTTTTTTCTTAGCTATGTACCACTAGTTTTGATCCCAACGTACCGATGAAAAGAGAACGTGAAATCGGGACGATTTGCTGTTCCAATAAAGGTAGGGCCATCCTTGCGAAGTTTCTGCCTTTCCTGGCAATTATACGCACGACAAGAGATAACCATTCTATACCATAACAATTTTGAGACAAAATAAAAAGAATTCCAATTTAAGCATTTGCTAGGACGACAATAAAAAATATTTATCGCGGATCTGTCCAGAACATGAGTACACTGTATAATGCTTTCTGAAGTACGAACAATATGGCGGCAATACGCATGTTGACTTCAGCCTCGCTTGGGCAGTTAGCCCTGTAGTCTTTATTATTCATTATTATTATCAGTGCCACCCTTAGTTCCCTTGCACTCCCAAACACTAAATATGGTATCAATTTGATCTTGCCTTCAACTAAATATTCTCAATGCCAAACAGTTATTAGGAATGCTTTGAAATCATCTCCGAACTCAGAAATTAATATCCTGTGGGCACAGACAAGTTTGGGTTACAATGTTCAGTATGATCAATATCAGAACACAAAGCAGGTCCTAAATGCTGTACAAAAGGATAACGAGATGCGTATAACCCATGAGTTAAAGTCACAGGGATTCATTATTAGTTCTATTCTTACGCATGCAAGTTCTAAAACCCGCAGCCTATGGTCCACCGTTCAGCAGAGCATGCCAAAAAATATCTTTAACTATTGTATCAAATATTTGAACAACACCCTTGCAACCAGGAAGAATCTCAGCAAATGGGCTATTTCTCAGTCATCTGCATGCTCCTTCTGCCTTAAAGCTGAAACGCTTCAACATGTCGTCTCTAGTTGTACGATCTACCTGGAAGAGGGTAGATATACCTGGCGCCACAATTCTGTCCTTCTATCTTGCAAAAACTCTTACATCACTGTCTAGGTGCTCTCTATATGCTGACCTACCTTCATTTCTATCACCAAGCATTATTACCGGGGATTCTCTTAGACCAGATTTTGTACTAGTTACTGATACTTCTCTCTATATTCTTGAGTTAACTGTTGGATTTGAATCCAATCTTCAAATTAATAGCGATCGAAAGAAAGCGAAGTACCACTCTCTCATATCCGACCTCACTCCTACATTTTCTAACATTAAATTTATCAATCTCTCGATGAGTACGCTTGGACTTCTGGGTAAATCATCTGACTCCTTGTTATTATTTTTGGCAGATCTCAAATTTGACAAGCCTTCATCAAAATATATAATTAAAAAGATCATGAACATATCGATAAGATGTAGCTATTACATATTCTGGCTCAGAAACAAGCCCAGGACCAACCCCGCATTATTGGAATTCTAGTCACTGCTTATTATCACTGTTTCTTTTTGTTTGTTTGTTTTTGTTTTTCGTATATGCTCAAATTATAAAAGTATTAGTATTAGCAGTGGTTGTTTTTACCCTTCTGTTGTATTTAACTTTGTTTTTTTTTGACACGTAGAAATGGCAAATAGCCAATTATACTCTACCTAGCATTAGAGAGGTGTATGATTGCATCGTAAAATATATTCAATTATATGAATTTTGAAAAAAAAATCTAAGGTGATAGTACACAAAACAGAGCTGTTTTTCAACAACGAGACACGAGTGTTTCAGAAACAAAAAAGCCAACGTGTTTCTCCAGATTTCCTAAAGCAGTTTGACTTAAGTGAATTGGACGAGCAACAACGTAAGATTGCAGAGGAAATGTATCACCGTTTTGAGGTGATAATCAAAGGACACGTCAAGAAAGAAGACAATGAGATTTTAGAACTGTAAGCCTTAAGCCAAGGAACATTACGGCTTTACAGGCCGTGTTATGTATTTAAGAGGGGGAGAGTGAGAAGGCCTAGAAGTTTTTTTTAAGAAGTTAATACACATTCACAGCAGGGTTGTTGTAGATGAGTTTTAACTCATACCCTCACCCCATGCAGATTAAGTCTTTTTGTAATCCCCTAAGGACCCATAAAGTTTGAGTGAATACCGCATGTAGAAAGATGCTGTGGGTGAAGTGAGCAAGTAGGACAGGATTGAATAACGTGTATTACAAGACACAATGATTTGACTTTTATGTTAATTATTCTGCTGCAAAACTTGGTACTTTTCTATATTTCCTAAATCCACAACGTCGATCACGGATATAACACATCAGGCAGACAAAACAACAGATATCATTCTCAATAATTTATTGATCAAGAAATAATAATAATAGGAGCTAAATTTGAAGCATGCCAGTTAACCACCCTTCAATAAACATACATAATGTACAGATAAATTTGGCATTACTAATGTTAATTGTACGTAAAGTATTGCCAAGCTTCGTGTCCAACGCGCTGTGTTTATCTGAAGCAGCAAAGCTTCTTCTAAACCTTTGGAACGGCTGCTGTGTCCAATTTATGGTAATCATAACTTGAATAAAGCTGCGAAAAAGTAAGATGATTACAAAAATGTTTCGATGGAAATGTAGATACAAACGCATAAATTCAAAGATGCTTTGGATGAGGTGAATGGATATGCGAGGGCAAAACAGGCTACTTTAGACCTTATATTTTCTTAACTGATGACTCTTGGATAACAGAACTAGCTTCGACCTGCTTCATTTCTTAACTTGCTTTACTGACCCTAATCAGAGTGAAGCTGGCCTTCTTAAACTGATTATCAATTTTAGCACATGTTTGCATCTTCCTGGCTTGCTCCAATTTGAGGATATGACTTTACTTAATAATAATAATAAGCGCCTTGTTTAAAGTTAGCTATGTTTTCTAGCAGCGCGCTAATTTCGAAGTGGAGGAACCTGGACACTAAGTTCGGGGGCAATCTCAGAATTCTGCTTATTTATGTTGGCTGCACCATCACTTTCAAACTTTTTGGAATGTGACCAAATGGAAAAATGGTCTTCTATTGCACCTTCTTTTGGAAAAAGGTGTATAAAAAGTGAGAAATACTATTGTACGCAAAATATGGGGGCCAGTAACCCCGCCCTCCGGCTTCAACGTCCCTGCTTACACTGCTGGATTGGAAAGTGCAGAAACCTAACAAGTCTTATTTGACACCGTTCACGGTGGGTATTACTTGGCCATTCAAAAAATACGTCATGCTTGTATGGTTGGCAGGGAGGAACACCTAGGCTCCTTTTGAAAATGAAACCATCAATACTAAAAATAAAAAATGTTATGTAGAGTACCCCGTCTAGACTCATAGTGTGGCATATATACGGCAATCGCCAATCTTATACCCATTCTTAGGCAGTCTTTGAAGCCAAACTAAAGTTCTTGCTGAATATACTAAGCTAACTAATTTAATGAATTATTTTTACTGTCCATTTTTGCGACGTCTTCTCGTTCTGAGTTACCGCCCCTAGATATCAAAGTACCGCCCAGTTTTAGAAACGATGAGATAACGGACAGGAGATAATCAAGAACGACTGGCTATCAGCTGGGAAAACTGGAGCTGTACACTGCTCGAGGGCTTCTATGGGAACTGAAGACCAACTGAATTCTTACAAGTAAAGAAAGGAGAAAGGGTGGTGCCAGGGGAGGGATAGGTAAGCTACAGCCGCCCCCGTTGGAATATGCAAACCCCACATCAGAAGGAGAAAAAGTAACTCGGGTCGAACCCACCTATCAGAGGTCTACACTACCAAAATTTAACCTGGTTAGAAGTAACCCTGGTTAAATGTAGTGTAAACGAGGCTTAAGAAAGTCCTGTATGTGAGGACTCTTGCTATCCCCGGATTTACCCCCTGGTAGTTGTGAATTTTTTAGAACATAAAAGGGTTAAAACCTGCATGAGATAGGGAGTTTTGAGATGTGACGCCAACCAAGCTGTTGTGAGATATCTTAGAGCAAGAAACATTCATTTGTGTTATTCCTGTTCTTTATCCTTCTGGATGGTAAGGGCTTGTTGATTTATGTTTCACATTTACTTAAAAGCACTTTCTCACTTCGCCAATTTGCGCTAAATTTCTTTGACGATTTTTGTATTTTGGTCTATTCGCGTTAATTTTCTTCGTGCTTTTTTTAACCATGTTACATTTCTGTGGCGCAACTTTCCTAGAATAAGGTACTTCCAAACTGATAATTACGTGACGTCACGTAAGGGTCTGGGCAGGGGTGATTTCTAGGGGGCTTGCTAAAATTTCTGCTCATTTTGGGGGGCTCAGCCCCCCTAGAATTCTTGCATTGACTTAGCTTTTCAGAAGTTATTGGCCTTACTTCCAAAGTGCTATGACCAATTGTGCACTGCTAAATGGTTATTGACGCATCTCTTATTGTCGATTATATTTTATCAGTATTATACTAACTTCTCATGTCTCCATCTTTGAAAACATGGGTGTGGTTGTGGCTGGGCCACACCCAAACTATGGGTGTGGTAGTCTAGAGCCCCCCTTTTTAAACTTTGTAGAAAATGGATAAAAATGGTCTGAGCAAATTGGATAAAAATGAGGGAAGGACGGATCAATATCTATTGTAAACTTGCGCGACGTATTGTTGAATGACCTGCAACAATGGATATTATGAATACTTATTCAAGCATGAAAAAACGTTCAACTAAATGTAAACAAACATGGTATTGAAAGCACGCCAACCGATGGATAGGGAAACAAAGTACTGGCATACCTTGACTTGCTCTTTCGGTTTCACATGCAGCCATGGATGAGGATTATGTTTATGATCCCATCTGCAAAACAATCAAAATCTGAGTTAATCAAATCTATCAATAGTATGTAGGGATATATCGTTCCCAAAACAGCAAAAGAACAGAAGCCACTACCAAGACTCGTACGTTTTTTATTAGGATACCAGTTCATAAGCAACCTAGCAGACACCCTGAAATTTAAGAAAATTTTTTAACTAAAGGAAAAGACCTAAGAAACTGTGGAAAAATAGCACATTGAAACAGTGATGTGTTTACTTGGGGGTGCGGGGCGTCATGCCGTTCCTAATATTGTTGAAATTGAAGAACAGACCGTAGTTGGTCAAATGGTCAAAATGCCCCCCTCCTACAACAGAAAGTTTCTTGGCACATCCCTGCATTCAAATTGTTAACTGGTTCAATGTAAAGCTAAACTATAACAATGTCAGCACGACAGCGCTTTGGATTTTAGCTTGCACTGAGTGAGGCATTTGTTAGCATAATTTTAGTTGTTTATTACATTCACGGTTTGTTTACGTTTTCACCGCAATTTCGTTTGTTAAACTAAGAAAATTTTAGAACTAAAATGTGGCCCAAAATTAAAAAAATTTTAAAAGTAGGCCTTTAGCCAGGTTTCTTCTAATAAAAAACGTGTATCAAATTCAACAGGAATGGCCCACAGGTAGTTCATATAGTGAAGTTCATTGCCCATTCAAAACGCAGAGAAGAAGCAAAACCCAAAGGTCAAACAAGTACGGTTTAGGCCAAGAGCTAGAGGTCATCAGAATCAAGATCTAGCAATGAGGAAGCTATAGTGCAGCCCAAAGCCAAGGGGGCCCTGGGGGCACGACTACGGGCTGGCTGAAGTGAAAATTATTAAAACCAATTAAAAGATTTGCGCTTTGTACTAGCGAGCTCAATCGTGCTTGGTTATTAAAGTTGTAAAAAGGCAGCCCATTCACTCCTAAACTCAACACTAAAATATATCAGTTTTCAATTTTTCGTCCTTCCAATGCTTTTCAACCTTAATCTTAAAAACATTCAAAGCTTGCCATTATGACTTTTGCTAACATAGGCACGATGTCCATCAAGAGAGAGGTGAAAAAGCGGTGTAATTAGTTGAGAATTTGAATGTTGTGAAATATGAAGCTTATTCAAAATTGACAATGCCTACTGCAAGCTCTATTGCATATTTTACTTCCGTATATCAAAAGCTGTTTGTTACTATGGACTTTATCTTGATTTGGCGGTCAGCCGCCAATAAACGATTTGTACAATTACACTCTCTTGAGATTTGTTGATAATGGTTTGAGTGTTGGTAGACCAATCTTCCGAATTTGCACCGGTAGGAAAGTTTCGGACTACAACGTTTTTAGGACAGGACATTTCGGACAATTGTTTGAATGTCGGACAGTTTCGGAAAAACTGAAACTAAGGCATACTAGCAAGAGCCAGTAATGTAAAAGATAATGGAACTGAAAAATCAATAAAGAGAGATTACTTTGATGCCGGTAAGCTATTTAAGCCAGAAGTGCCTGAATTGCTTTGAGCATTCTAAGCTGTCATGGGGCATAAATAAAACAATATCGTCTGAAACTTCATTAAGTGCTGAAAAGAATAAATTACTTACGATACATCAGGGTATTTGAATACAGCTCTTATTGATGCGCCTACGATAAGTGCTCCAGCAAATGATACAATAGCAATTAATGGAAAGACCTAAAAGATAAAACGATCTCAGTAGTACATGGTTTAAGAACAACAGATGCAGGTGATAAAATCGGTGATAAAATCGTCCTAATATTTCCAACATTTTACTACATAAAAGCATGGTTCTTTTAGGCCGTGAAATTAATCGTATAGTTATTGAATGAAAATCACCATTATATCCCAATATAAGTTTTTAACTACGACACTTGTAACTGACATTTTTAACAACGACACTTGTAACTTACTTCTGGGGGCGCTCTAATTCTTGACAATACCATGTTTAACTTCACTTTGACCAGTCTTCGAACAAATATAGTCTTTTACTCGTTCTCCCTGCACGATCCTTCTTGCCTGAAACCAACACCAAGTAATTTATACTAGGCATTTGGCATACATCCCGCTTCCTACGCACCTGCGGAGATCCTATCACGTGATTACAGGCTACATGCAGAACTTCACGTTTGGCTTGTTAACAATGAGCCATGACTGAATATGGGACGAAGGAATGTGGACAATTTGATCTCCATTGAATTTTATTGAGGGAGGGTAAACCAATACACTCCGGGAACTTAGCTTCAGAGGGATGGGGGGAGGCCAATGCTCCACCAAATCTAGATACACGTTTTTTTTTATAAGAAAATCATTATTTTGCCTCAGCCTCAATTTTCTTAGCATTTCCCGAAGTTGAGCCTCAGATTTTCTTAAATTTTTCTTAACTTTTACTGAAATAAACTGGCTAGAATGGTCTACACTGTCGTTAATAATATTGTATACTTGAATTTGAATTCCATCTTCAACATTTTGAATGCAATAACAACGAAATACCGCTTTTTGGCCTATAAAAACACTTAATTTTGGAAATTGAGCCTCGTGATTTTCTTACGATTTTCTTAAGATTTTGACGATTTGAGCCTCATTTTCTTATAAACTTGTTTCTTATAAAGAAAAAAACGTGTACTGACATTATCTTTCCCTTAAGCAGACTTACTCACATGAAGAGTAAATATCCCGCTGCGCTTGTAATGTGCCACGGAGACAACAGAGAGCAGATTCGTAATTACATTCCAACTACGCAACATGGCGGAGTTCAATAACAAATAATTCTTTTTAATGCTGTACAACTAGCGTATTTCAAGATTTCCAGATGAATCAAATTATAACAACAGCTCCCAGTTAGCCCGGCTTTTCAGCATTGGATTCAATGTATGTACAGTACGTAGATACACCTGCCACCGTATTATTTAATAGGCCTAATTGCTTCTAAATGGCTTCAATTAACTTAGCCAACATGTCCATTATGAAGTTTTCCGTTTGTTATGCCTGTTTTACAGTCATTTCTTGTCCTGACAGATTAACCTTTTGGACATTCCTCTAGCAGTACACAGTGCATTTCATGCACTTAGGCCTGAAGCTCTCCGGTGCGACGTTACGCTTGCCGCATTAAGCACAGCGCACACAGTGAGGACTTTGCTAGACAAAGTTCCACTAATCAAACGTTCCTCAGGAAAATCCTCACCGTTTGCAGCAAATTTTTTGTTGAGAAATTGTTCATTCGTGTCTGTCATGTTTGATAATGTCGGCCACGAATGAGAAATTCCTCTCCGTTTGCCCTGGCAGTAGTGTTGCCACGCTAGCCCCCCGTGGGAAGATGAATAACTCTTTTTCATAGATTTTTAGCAGTTATAGTGCCCTGCTAACTTTATTTTAACCCCCTCGTCGGAGAAGTCAACCTCCCGTCGCAAAATTACTGGCATCACACCTGTCTTTAAACCTGGGAAAACCAATTTTAGCTCCAAAGCCGATTTCCGCATTAGATTCTGAGTCAGGCCAGAGGACTAGACGCGCCCATCTGGTTGGCGGAATAGAATTACCGAAATGGGTTCAATATAAAGCCAAAGAATCTAAATCATACAAAATGAGAGAACTGTGTAAATGAATGAAATAAACAAATGAAATATATAAAATATATGTTGATAGTAAGTTCTTCCTTTACGCTTATTCACTTGCCGTTGCGAAATCCCTATATTCCGATGAGCAAAGTCAATGTAAGTTATCACCTTGTAAGTTTCAATACTTCAGTGTTCCAATTCTGTAAGAGTTGTATGTAGAGTTCCAATTCTGTAAGAGTTGTATGTAGAGTTCCAATTCTGTAAGAGTTTCATTGCACTAAACAATCTAGTCACGATTCCCCATTTCGATCACTGTCGATTCTTGATTCACTTCTTGATTTTAGATATCTCTTCTCGAGTTACTTATCAGTTCAGTTCTCAATTCCTTTACGAATGTATCCAATAATCAAAATATGCTTGATCCAAATCCGATCAATCAATAAAAATTCAATTCAATAAACAAAACAGAGGTTGGGGGCTAGCGGCCACTTTCCTACAACTCACATACTGCTGCCGGAAGGCTCAAGGTCGATAAGTGCTTATACTATTATTTTCTTTACATGCTATTTTTTAACTGTTGCTTCGTTTTAGTTGCTTTACAAAAGCGGTTTGGCTGGTTTCTACTGTATTCACTTTTTCTCTGCACACTGTAACGCAATATAGTTTCTGAAAATGAATGGACATTATATTGAGTATTTCCTCTATACCCTATAATAATAGAACAATTGTAAAACACTAGTAGTCTGGGAATTGAGAAGTAGAGTACGGACACATATTTGCGTATTCTCTCGCGTCTCAGCCTTGGAACCACGCTACACACACCTTAACTGTCTTTACCGAGGAGACACGTTTTGGCCTTTTTTACCCCGTCTAGCTTATTTTTAGAATTGTTTGGCTTGTCAAATAATTCATTTCTGGCAACCCTGTTTCGTCTAGCAAAAACTGCAGCATTGTTAAGAATTTGTGCAAGAATGTCCAAGCACATTTACGTTAGTCAGAGCTCAAAGTGTAGAATATCCCCACAAATTCAAGAAAACTACCTATTTCATGTGATTCCTCCCGTAGGTTCTCCCTACAACCTACGAACTGCTGAGAGTCCCTGAATTAGGTAGAAGTACCTACGTGTGGCAACCCTGGCTGGCAGTGCGGATTTCGTCAACGTCTCCTTGACGACAATCAAATATCGACATCAAATTACAATGGCTATACTGACGTCAACATGTAGAGAAGCTAAAATGAACGTACCACATCATACAAGTTATATAAGAAAGCAAATCAATCCAAATAATAGTTTGAAATAACATCTTTTTCTTCGCAGCAATTACGTGTACCCATGTAAAGATTCAAATCTAATTTTTCCATTTTCAGAGCCATGTCAGCAGCAACCTTTCCTCTTGTACTTCTGCTTTCCCATTCCCTTGAGCTTACATTGTATATACATTGATATTGGGGCAAAATTTCAGTAAGCAACAACAGTTACAACTTGTAGGATGGTATCTCACCTGAACTGCCTCAGTGTACTTATCATTACTCTATACTACTACTCCTCCTAGGCCGTTTGCTCGATTCGCCCGAAAATCGCCCAACACTTCCCGTATGCCGTCGTTGTGCATCGTACAAAGGATTTCTTCATTTTGGGGCGCGTTTTGGAGAAAATCCCCTTTTTGACGACTTCACCCCCTAGGTAAGCCGGACCTCGGCGCTCTCTTGCCCTTCGTCGGGAATTGTTGCAGTGTCATGGCTGGTGGAGAAAAGCATCAGTATAAGGATCCAGACCAATGATATAGAAGCGCCGAAAGCGCTAGATGCCCAACTCGGTATGCCAGAGTGAGGCAAATTTTGTTTTGGCGGCCATTGTAAATGGTGGCATAAAGATTTTTCACCAGTACTGAGCCCTTATAAATTGGTAAAAAGTAAGTGCCGAGTTTGTAAAGTTCCTAAAGGATTTTTAGCGTGTAAAGTGGTGAGTCACCATTAACCATTTCTTATCTCCTCAATTTCGATAGAATTTTGACGATTCGTGTATTTGTAGCGACGGTGAAGCCACTGGAAACTACTTACATTTTGTTTCTTTTAAAATTTATATACGAGGTTAACAATAATCTTTTCCCCGTGGTTGCTTGTTATGTTAAGACTCAGAGCTCATCAGACCCAACTATGAATGCAGAATTAGGTTGTATGCTGTTTGCTGCCATTGAGGTAAACATATAAAATTGTTAAAATATTTTGAGTTATCTTTGCAGAGTAGCTCTGTCTGCTCCAACATATAAATTACAAGTGTTCTCTCTCTACAAAAGCCTGTCCTATTTATACATGTTGTGAAGGGCCGCAGCGGAGGACTAAAAGGGGCACTGGGCTCTTGTTTCGGGCACTTCCGTTGCGCCTTCTCGGCATGCTCTCCCAATGCCTTCATTATACGACTATTTTAGCGTGTATATGTGGCAGATGCCACTGAGGATTTCAGAATTGCATTGGACTTGAGAGGAGTAGAGTAGAAATTGATTATCATGTAAATAGCTTGTATTTGATTCATTAGGACAAATTTCACATATAGTCCTTTTCTTGTCTCTCGCTCGCCCAATTTACAATAGAGAGTTTACGATTCTATACGTAGCTCACTACGACGACCCTTGGAGGCTTGGACACCAGTGCGACATTGGGGATAACCATGTGGTTGCGCACTCAACTACAACTCCACTACTCAAAGTCGGATAATTTCACGTAGTGATCGGTACGCAGGTAAGAATGCATTATTATTGGTTCATTACTGCTTGAAATTTAATTTTTTCCCCAGCATTTCGTGTGAATACACCAGCACGTGCCTCGTTTAGCTTCAAATTGTGTTCTACAGTGCTTCTTTTTTTGTAGGCAGACACATTTGTACTTTTAACACTGGCCTATCAAACAGCTGGAGCAGACGGTCAAAGAACTCTACAAATGTTTGTAATTAATAATATAGACATTTAATGCTACTGAATTATCGGCTGTCGAAAGTATTTTATTATTTATTATGTATCATAGAGTACTGAATTTACCACAGATTTATATATTTCACTCCCAAGTAGCTTTTAGTGCACATATGTTAGCAAGTGAAATCT
>WIPJ01000047.1:234804-260741 GCA_018155075.1 Cassiopea andromeda
ATCACGTGTTATTGAGTGTTTTACAGGTAAAGATGGAAATATTAGAGGGGCCAAGGTAGAAGTAGCATCTTCAAGAGGTAAGAAGGTTTTAAATCGACCTATACAGCATCTTGTGCCATTAGAAGTAGCATCGCATGATTTAGGCAACGCTAGCGCAGATAAGGCAACAGCAAACGCCCCCAATGCGCCCATAGCCATAAGCGCATCCGGCAGGCCTAAGCGAAATGCAGCGCTTATTGGAGAACTACGTAGGCAGGATGGTATGAAAAAGTAGTGCAGTGTATGCTTGATTATATTGTTCGAAAATGTTATCGTGTTTTGTTAAAGGTAGCTTAATGATTATTGGATGAATTGTTTGATCGACTAGCGATCAACCTGGGGGAGTGTGTTGTGAAGGGCCGCAGCGGAGGACTAAAAGGGGCACTGGGCTCTTGTTTCGGGCACTTCCGTTGCGCCTTCTCGGCATGCTCTCCCTATGCCTTCATTATACGACTATTTTAGCGTGTATATGTGGCAGATGCCACTGAGGATTTCAGAATTGCATTGGACTTGAGAGGAGTAGAGTAGAAATTGATTATCATGTAAATAGCTTGTATTTGATTCATTAGGACAAATTTCACATATAGTCCTTTTCTTGTCTCTCGCTCGCCCAATTTACAATAATACAAAAGCAACTGATATACTAGAATGTTCCAGATGATAAAAGTTCATAGTTCTAATTTTAGTCCACTATTTTGCTTCGTCATATTACGCAATACATGTAGTATGATAGTTCTAGGTTTTTCTACAGAATTCTAGATTGTTCTTTAAGCTTCTAGATAGTTCTTTACGGTAAGAGTGTCCATTTTCAGCAAAAATGTCACATTGTTACCTTTAACAAGTGAAATTGGATCGGATCTTTTTTCAGAAAATAGTTAAATCTTGCTCTGCATATGCATGCATAAATCGTTTTTCTATAAACTGAATTTCATTTCATAACTTTTTCCTGCAGGATAAGAGCCTTTTCCGAAAGTGGATAGTTGCAACAAAGAGAGAGCATGTTCAACCTATCTTCAATACAATAGCTATTTATGTGGCGAGCATGTCCTTCCTTCGGATTCTAATTTTTCGAAAGATGAAGATAAACCCCACTTGTTGCCAAATGCTGCTCCATCAATTTTCACTTTTCCAGACAAAGTGATAAAAAGACCTCCAACCAAAAGTGAAAGTTTTTACGGTTATTAGTGTGAATACTGCAGCAAATGAAATTGAAATTGCAATTGTTAACTTGATCCCCTTTTAATGAAATCTTCGCAAAACACTTTATTTCAAGGAGACAGAAGCACACCGCTGCAACTGCCACCTTTGAAGTACTTGCAACGTGGCGATAAAATGCACAAATTGCCAAAATTCGAACAAAATTGAAATGAAAAGAGATAATTCATACTAACTCACCACTTTACACGGTTATAATCCGTGCGGAGCTTCATGAAATCAGCCCTTACTTTTCACCAAATTATAAGGGCTCAGTACTGACGATAATCCTTTTTGCCACCATTTACAATGGCCACCAAAGCAAAATTTGCCTCACTCGGTTCAATGTGCAAACCCTTGAGTTGGACATCTAGCGCCTTCGGCGCTTCTATATCATTGATCCAGACTATCCATGATTATCCTTAGCAGTATGACATTTGCATTAATTTATTTTGGAAAGCAAGGCTGCTACTCGTAGGGGAAATCCCCTATAAGTGGGGAAACGAGGAGTTTGTAGGGGGTAGGGGAAACCTACGGGGAAGAGGCGACAAAATAGGGGAATTGCTAGGAAATGTAAGGGGATTGGATCAAAAATCAAATGAAGATAAACAATTAACTTTTCAGCAAATATTGACAAAGCAATGTTCAAATAGGAGCAAGTAGGTACAAATATAATTGCAAGTTATTCAAAATCCTGCTCCATTTCAATGTTTCTTCGCTCCTCCTCATGGAAACGTGACATATAACTTGGGCTTGCAGTTTTAAGGTTTAAATACTACTCTCGAAGACCAACTTCCATTTATTAATTTTCCAATAGTTTGAGGACGGGTATGAAGGGGTGAAATTGGAAATTTTGCTTCAAAATTCAATATAGTTCAGGAGTTACGTGCATTTGGAGTTTAGTCAAATTTGCATTAAATTGTCAATGGCGGCCATTAGGAATTCAGACAAATTTTTTGGGGTGACTTTAGTTTATTGTCAACGTCATAATATTTTACCAACTACCCTGGGCATTTGCATGCTCTCTAATTCATATATGGAGAGTTTGAATATGACTTCAGATTTTGCCTACTTTCTGTCACTTCTATGCAAATCTCCCTTTTCTCCCTAGTCCCATAATTTGGAATTTCTGGAAGGACTTTCACTTATTATTTTGAACATTAGAAAAGGCAGGTGCATAAAATTGATGAGCACTTGATGATCAAATCCTTTCAGCTGAGGAAGTTTTCAGCTTTTGAAGGAATGAGGTCAAAGGAATTGTATCAAAATATATTTCTAGGGAAGAAATGGACATAATACAAAGTGAACAATCTGACCGATTCAGCATGACTCATACTTTACCTGGAACCAGAAACTACCACCAGCTTCTTCCTATTAGATATAGTATAATTGGTGCAAAACATGTTTCTTCTGATGAAGAGTTTGCCATTAAATTTGATGTTCTTTCTAGAAAAATCATAGCAGCAAATGCACCAATAAGCATAAAAGAGTCAGATTCTGTAGTTTGCCATTACGATGAAAAGTACTGGATTGGATTAGTTTTAGCTCTGGATAGAGAGCAAAGGGATATTTGTGTTAATTTCATGCATCCTGATTATCTTTACAGACCCTTTCTGTGGCCAAAGAGAGAGGATATTTGCTATATTCCAGAGGCAGACCTGGTTTGCCATATAGGGGCACCTGTAAGTCACTGGTAGACAATACCATCTACAGGAACTGGAACTGAACAAGATCAGAGAGAACATTTCAAAATATGGCCCTCAAGAGAATGTAATGATAAAATATATCCTAAAGTGCATGACTGAATGCCATCTAGGTTGTAAAGACACATCTTTGGTTATGCTTCCTATATACATAATGGAAACCTACTATAGAGGTAGTCCGTGATGTCAAGTTATGGCCAAGTTCTTAACTGAAATTTGCAAGTGAATATCTCCAAAATAAGGAAAAAGACCATCATCAAATTTTAATTAAAGTAAGATCTGTGTCTGATAACTCTATCGTTCAAATTTGAGTCAGATATAATTTGTCACTCCCTGCCTTTTCTAATGCTCAAAATAATAGGTGAAAGTCCTTCCAGAAATTCCAAATTATGGGACTAGGGAGAAAAGGGAGATTTGTATAGAAGTGACAGAAAGTAGGCAAAACCTGAATTCATATTCAAATTCTCCATATATGAATTAGGGAGCATGCAAATTCCCAGGGTAGTTGGCAAAATATTATGAAGTTGAAAATAAACTAAAATCACCCCAAAAAATTTTGAGAATTCCTAATGGCCACCATTGATAATTTAATGCAAATTTGACTAAACGTCAAATGCAGAAAGCATCTGAATTATATTGAATTTTGAAGTAAAATTTCCAATTTCACTCCTTCATATGGTCTAGTATCTGCAGTACAAAAATTGGCCATTTCTGAGATGGAAGGTTTCAAAATGTCTTTTGGCTTGATGATTTGATATGGAATGACCCTATTGTATATTGCACAATCCTAAATTCAATAAACATTATGGCCATCATGATGATTTAATTCATGTGCAGATTTCTGGAGAGTACTGCAATACTGAATGGGATTTGAATTATAGCTTTATGAGCCAAGTCTTTATGCTCAAGTGCCTAAGCTTATATTCTAAGGTTTGATTTATTGAAAGGTAACTTTGTGTACAGATTTTGGTGTATAGTCCAATACAGAATGGGTTTTCACTTATAACTTTATGACCTAATTATTTATGGTCAAGTAGCTTGGCTTATAGTCTAAGGTTTGATTTATTGGGAACATATTTTGTGTACATATTTTTGGTGTGTATTCATATACTAAATGAGTTTCCAATTATAACTTCATAAACCAATTATTTATGCTCATGTGGCTGACTTTGTAATCTAAGAATACTTATAGATAACTATTCACAATTATGAGTTTATTTAGTATTTTTTTAAACTTTGTCTTTTAGATCCTATTTGTGTAGTATGCAGTCTACACATTGTATTTGAAAGCTTGCTTTAAATGTTGTTCACAGTAAATATTTTCTTTAGCCTATATGTCTACAAGAGATGACTTAGCATTAGCTGCAATTAAATTATCCTACTAGATGAATTGCTCTTTTGGTTTGGACATTATTAGGTTCTTTCCCAGTATTCACTGGAGTTTGTGTATACTGAGCACAGTAAAAGCATTACACTAGCAGCAAATTTCCATCAGATTGTCTGTCTTGGACTAAGTAATGGATATATTTTTGAGGGCATTTAGTGGGTTTTTTTGTAAAAAGGGATTAGCTTGGACTTATCACTGGGTGTCATTTGAGGGAGCTTATTTAGCAATTTTGTATTTCAATTAAGGCTTTTGTTATGAAAGGGAGTGCTTTTTCCAAAGTTTGCTGTAGAGACATAGTTTTAATAACTCTTTAGAATCTGGAGTTTTTCATGTTGTACTTGTGAAGACAGATTTCATAGTTAAGAGTACATGCAGCATGATGTGTAATGATTGGTCCTTATTACATGTGTAGGTAGGAATGCTAATATATGGACTTAGGTGAAATGACCAATATTACATGTATAGGGTAGGACTACTTGAGGTGGTACAATACAACTTTCTTGTTGTAGGATGGGGCTGTATCTCTGTAGCAATATCATGCATTATCAGCAGTATGCAGTTAATTCTACAAAGAATATCTTTTTAGGTAATATGTAACAGGACCTTTTCTCTAGATTCTATACTATGTGCTAATGGATATTACTTGAGGGCAAATTAGCAATTTCTTATTTTAGTAAAGGCATTTTTATGAAGTTCTTTAGCATTTTTCCTGAATTTCCACTAGAGAAAGTAGTTGTATAAATAGGTTATACCCAAATTCATTGATGGGCGATTGAGTCAGTGGGACTTAAGTATTGGGGTTATCTTACTTTTGAATATTGCTTCTCATTACAGTAGAGTTCACCCTAAGAATATTCAGTGTACATTTATTTGTTGTACACATTTGTAGTATTCAGTGCAGATTTATTTGTAGTACAATAGGAGAGGCCACTCATGTATGATTTGGTGGTGGGAGCTTCAAATACAACTTTTCTTGGCTGCATGTTCTTGAATGAGCCAAAAGTGCACAAAGTTGGGACTCATATATGTAATGGTTTGATACTATGGGCAATGTTGAACCTGTTATTTATTTTTCAACAGGATGGCAGAACATTATGTTCCCATAGCCAATAACTGGTTTTTGTGCCTATTGTTATGATGAGATGAGGACCACAACATTCAGTATATTAATCATATCAATGCGTAATGATCTGCACAGCACAATATAACAGTTGGGGCTGTGGTGCTGTATTCTGTAGATGACTTGCTCTCCGATGACAATTTAATTTCTGCAATAGTCCTGACTGTTATTCAAGTGGACATTCCTGTTTAAATTTTTGAAGTATTGAGAAATTTATATTGGATAAGTGCTTTTTATTTTCATAATAATTGTCATAAGTCATCAGTTCTATGTTCTTCTTTGCTTTCTGGTCATCCTCTAACTCTTTGATATCAATTATTTCCCAGGTACATTATTGTTGATTTATTAAGAATCTTCAATATATTTTTTGGTCATCAGCAACAGTTGCAACACATGACCTCTTTTGTAGAGTGTGCAAAGTAATAATTTATTGAAAGACAGTAGTAAAGCTATGAATATGCAGACAGAGTTCTGAAATGTTTTATTATGGAGTGCATTGATGCAACAAGGGGCATTTTCAACACACTTTCACTATGTCATCATAAAGCATGCAGTCATGTACTGACAACAGTTATTGAATTTAAATTTGCCCATAACATTGCCAAAGGTTGGGGGTGTGACACCCCTGCTATGCCCCTTAAAAGCACACTTAACATACTCCTAGGATGTTATTTCATTTACATGCTTTATATACAGTAAAGAAGACATAAAAGACTAGCTATTCTAACTGCCGGCTGAACACGGACATAGCAAATTAGCCTTGGAAAAACAAGAAATGCCCCCACCTGCCTGCATGCATTGATGACATCATATGTTACTGCGAAGGACCACGTAACCCCCCTGAAGGGTGTGGTTGGATTTCAAAGCAAAATTATTAATAAAATTTGTGAGAAATGTTTGTGAAAAAATGATCGTAAGCCTACTAGCCTCCCTATTGTCTGTTGAGACTCCCCTCTCTTGAAACTCACTTCTGCTGAGACTCCCACCTGGTCAGACTCCCCTCTGTTGAGAATTCCTTCTATTGAGAGTGCCCTCTATTGAGAGTGCCTTCTATTGAAAGACACTTCTATTGAGACTCATTTCTATGTAGACTCCCTTCTAGTGGGACTCCCTTCTATTGAGATTCCCCTCTTATGCAACTCCCTTCTACCAAGACTCCCTTCTAATGTGACTCCTTTCTAATGATATTCCCTTCTATTGCGACTGCCTTCCATTGAAAATCGCTTCGTATGTGACTCTCTTCTGTTGAGACTCACTTCTATTGAGACTGTCTTCTATTGAGATTCCCCTATGTTGAGACTCTGTTCTCTTGACACTATTTTCTAAGGTTACTCCCTTCTAGTATGACTCCTTTCTATTGAAATTCCCTTCTATTGCGATTTCCTTCTTAAGAGATTCCCTTCTATTGACACTCCCTGCTCTTCAGATTCCCTTCTTTTGAGACTCATTTGTATTGAGATTCCCTTCTATTGCGCCTCCGTTCTGTCAAGACTCCCTTCTTATGCAAACCCATTCTCTTGAGACTCCTTTCTATTGAGACTTACTTCTATTAAGTCTCACGTCTATTGAGACTGCCTTCTATTGAGACTTCTGTCTGTTGAGACACGCCTATGTTCAGACTCTCTTCTCTTCAGACTCCTTTCTATGGTGGCTCCCTTCCATTGCTCCTCCCTTCTATTGAGGCTTCCTTCAATTGAGACTGGATTCTATTGAGACTTATGTGTTGAGAATCCCCTATGTTGAGATTCCCTCCTCTTGACACTACTTTCTATGATTACTCCCGTCTATTTTGACTCTCTTCTATTCACAAACCCTTCTATTGAGACTCCGTTCTGTTGAGACTCCCTTCAAACGTGACTCCCTTCTAATGCAACCCACTCCGTATGCGACTCCCTTCTATTCAGACTCACTTCTTATGCGACTCCCTTCTATTAAGACTGCATTCTATTGAGACTCCCTTCTTATGAAACTCCTTTCTTGAGAGACTCACTTCTTATGCGACTCAGTTCTATTGAGACTCCATTCTATTGAAACTCCCTTCTATTGCGATTCCCCTCTATTGAGACTCCCTTGTATTGAGGCTCCCTCTTATTGAAACTACCCTCTATTTCGAATCCCTTCTATTACGATTTCCTTCTATTGAGACTCCCTTCTATTGAGACTCCCTACAATTGAGACTCCATTCTATTGCAATCGTCTTTTATTGAGACTTCCTTCTCATGCAACTATCGTCTATTAAGATTCCCTTCTATTCAGACTCCGTATTTCTCAGGTTCCCATCTTTTGAGACTCCATTCTATTGAGACTCCCATCTTTTGGGATTCCGTTCAATTGAGATACCTTTCTATTGACACATCCTTCTATTGAGTGTCCCTTCTGTTGAGACTCCATTCTTATGTTACTGAATTCTGTTGCGACTCTCTTCTATTGAGACTCCTTTCTAATGAGACTCCTTTCCTATGCAACTGCCTTCTATCGAGAATCCTTTCTAGTGCAACTTTCTACTGTTGAGACTTCCCTTATGTTAAGATTCTCTTCTCTTGAGACTCTCTTCTGTTGCGCCTCCATTTTGCTGAAGCTCCCTTTTATTGAGACTCCTTTCTATTGAAACTCCCTTCTGTTCAGACTCCCTTCTATTGTGACTGCCTCCTATCGAGACTCCCTTCTTATGTGACTCTATTCTATTGAGACTCCCTTCTAATGAGACTGCCTTCTATTGACATTCTTGTCTATTTAGACTGCCTTTTGATGAGACTCCCTTCTTAAAGGAATCCCTTCTATTGAGATTCCCTTGTATTGAGATCCCCTTCTATTGAGATTCCCATCTGTTGAGACTCCCATCTATTCAGATTCCCTTCTATTGAGAGTCCCATCTATTGAAACTGCCTTCTATTTAGACTCCCTTCCTATGCGACTCTCATCCACTGACACTCCCTTCTGAGACTGCCTTCTACTGACATCCCCTCATTATGCAACTGCTTTCTATTGAGGCCCCCTTCTATTGAGACTCCCTTCTCTTCAGATTTCCTTCTATTCAGACTCCTGTTTATTGAGACTCCCTTCTATTGCGACTGCCTTCTATTGAGACTCCTGTCTTATGCGACACCCTTCTAATGAGACTGCCTTCTATTGAGACTCCCTTCTCTTCAGATCTCCTTGTATTTAAACTCCCTTCTAATGAAACTCCTTCCTTATGCGACTCCCGTCCTTTGAAACTCCTTTCTAGTGCGACGTTCTTCTGTTGAAACTCCCTTATCTTCAGAATCCCATGTATTAAGACACCCTTCTAATGAAACTGTTTTCTATTGAGACTCCCTTCTAAAGAGACTCCCTTCTATTGAAACTGCCTTCTATTGAGATTCCCTTCTTATGGGACTCTTTTCTTATGAGACTCAGTTCTCTTGAGACTTCCTTCTATTTCGACTCCCTGCTTTGAGACTCCCTTCTGTTGAGACACCCATCTATTGAGACTCCCTTCTATTTAGACTGCCTTCTATTGAGACTCCCTTCTTATGCAACTCCTTTCTATTGAGAATCCTTTCTTTTGAGGCTCCCTTCTCTTCAGAGTCCCTTGTGTTAAGACACCCTGCTGTTGAGACTCCCTACTATTAAGACTCCTTTCTAATGAGACTCGTGTCTGTTGAGTCTCCCCAGTGTTGAGACTCTTCTCTCTTGATACTCCCTTTAATTACGACTCCCTTATGTTAGGACTCCCTTCTTTTGAGATTCCTTTCTGTTGGGTCTCCATGTTGCTGAAACTCCCTTCTATTGAGACTCCCTTTTGTGGAGACTCCATTCTTCTGAGACTCTCTTCTATTGAGACTCCCTTCTAGTGAGGCTTGCTTCTTTTGAGACTCCCTTCTGTTCAGATTCCCTTGTATTAAGACTCCCTTTTATTGAGGCTCTTCTGTTGAGACTGCCCTGTGTTGAGACTCTCTTCTCTTGACACTTCCTTCTAGTACGACTCCCTTCTGTTGAGACTCTCTTCTCTCAAGACTCCCTTATATTGAGACTCCCTTCTATTGAGACTCCGTTCTATTGAGTCTACCTTCTGTTGATACTCCCTTCTCTTGAGACTTCCTACTATTGAGACTCCTTTCTAATGAGACTCCCTTCTATTGAAACTCCCTTCCGTTGAGACTTCTCACTATTGAGACTCCCTTCTATTGAGACTCCGTTCTATTGAGTCTACCTTCTGTTGATACTCCCTTCTCTTGAGACTTCCTACTATTGATACTCCCTTCTCTTGAGACTTCCTACTATTGAGACTCCTTTCTAATGAGACTCCCTTTTATTGAAACTCCCTTCTGTTGAGATTACCTTCTATTGAGACTCCCTTCTGTTGAGACTTCTCACTATTGAGACTCCCTTCTACTGAGACTCCCTTCTACTGAGGCTCCCTTCTGTTGAGACTCCCTTTTGTTGAGACTCCCTTCTGTTGAGACTACCTTCTGTTGAGACTCCTTTCTAATGAGACTCCCATCTATTGAAACTCCCTTCCGTTGAGACTTCTTACTATTGAGACTCACTTCCACTGAGACTCCCTTCTGTTGAGAATCCCTTCTGTTGAGAGTACCTTCTATTAGGCACCAAAGAGTAGTTACTTGTTTAGCTGTTGGTTTTCAATGCGGATAACATTGTGTACTCTGAAAGTTTTGTACTACAACTTAATAGAGTAATAGATTCAACTTTTATTGCACATCTCGAGGTAAAGCAATAAATTGCTTTCATTGCATATTTTATCCTTTACAGATCACTATGTGGCTGATTGTCAAGCTTGATGGGTTACTGTCTAGTACTGAAAATTTGCAGTGTAAGTGCTCTTATTCATCAGCATGAAAGTAAAAATCCTGCTGGAATTGCAGCACTGGAAAATCCGGCGTGCAGGAGTTCCAGTACATCTCTACTGGTGATATGGTGGTATAATAAAATGGTGATATAAGGATATGGTCATATGATGATATGGTGATGTGATAATGTGGTGATATGATGATGTCATGATGTTGTGCCATGGTGATGTGATGATATGGTAATATAGTGATATGGTGATATGGTGGTATGGTGATGTGGCCATATGATGGTAAGGTGATATGATGATGTGGTGCTATGATGATATGGTGATGTGGTGATATGATGATATGATGTCATGCTGTAGTGATATGGTGATAAGATGATATGGTGATATAGTGATATGATGATTTGGGGATATGACGATATGGTGATATGGTCAATGGTGGTATGATGATATGGTGAGATGATGATATGATATGATGCTATGGTGGTATGATGATGTGGTGATAGGGGTGATATAGTGTTATGATGATGTGGTGATACGATAATATGGTGATATGATGATGTGGCATTATGATCATGTGGTGAAATGTTGTTGTGGTGATATGGTGATGTGGTGATATGGGAATATGATATGATGATGTGGTGATGTGGTGATATGATGATGTGGTGATATGATTTCGATTTTCGAATTTCAATGAAATGGTTTGCTGCAAATTATCGAGAATTAGGAAGATGCACACGGAATGAACATGATAATTCCAAATTGCTCCTATACGTTGCCTTATACAAATTAGTTCTCTGGCTTTGTTCGTCTTTTGACCTTGGATGTCATGGTCCTGCAATCTTACTTCTTTGTCATTTTGACCACTCCCTTCTTTGTTTTTCTTTCATTTTAGACAGCTTTTTAATCTGTTAGGAGTCAATCTCTATGCTCAAAGAGGGCGTTTTGTTAGGGCAAAAAGGACATGGTCGGAAGAACGTTAAAAGAAAATGTGGATAGCTTGTAAAGTCGATAACTTTTGATCTGCGCAAGATACAAAAATTGCTCCTTCTGGAAATGTGAATTGAACCCTCCTGAACATTCTTGATAAATATTTTTCATTATTCGAAACTATGTGCTATCAGTTTTTTCGCAAAGAAAATACACTTTTTACCACGAAAACAAGCTTCTCGATGCTTTTCGAACGACTTCTCGCTATATTATTGGCAGGAATCCTTCGATGGTGATTCCTTTTCTAGCCAATCAAGATTTGACGCCTATGATCTTTATAGCAGCGTTAAACCATTTCACGCTTTCTTTTATAAGGAAGCATTTTATAAGCAACCTAAATGTAGACGGCCGAAATGTTTAAAGAGCTTACATTAAAACTAAAAACTTTCGGACTGAAAACTTTCGGAGAAAATATTTCGGACAACAACTTTCGGACTTTTTTAACAATTTCGGACAAAACAAGTAGAAATTTCAGACAAAAGTAAAACTTGCTATAACGACAAAAAATGCGAAAGAAAAAGATGTAACGATAACTCTTTATTTGATAGTTGCTGCAATTCCTAATCTAGCTCTTGAAAAAGATCATCCTTCTCTGACCCCTTCCAACTGAGAGCTCTTTTCGATTATTTCAGGGTGTTTCTCATGAAATAGTTCAATCCAATCAGTCAATATGCGTGTAAGGGTCGTATGGAAAGCTTTCGTGAAACTTCTATAGAAGAAACACTTGAAGCACAGGACTACCCAAAAGGGGCAGAGACAGTATGCTTTGGACCTTAGAGTGGTCCCCAAAGGTTATGTAGTACTAGGTAACTCTGTTGTACACATTCTCACTTTGATTGTGCTTCATGTGCTTTGACCAAACAGCATATTGAGAAAGAAGTAAGAAACTCTGTTAGGAACCCAAGTTTTCTGGTTTTTCAGCGTGTATATTAATGGTGAGGTCATCAGTGGGGTTCCTCTTCATCTACATGGGAAGAATTATACGAAAGTGTTGAAGAAGAATGTGAAGAACAACGCGAAATATATGTTGAAATGATTAATGCTCATGAACAGACTTCAAATTGCTCATGTGCGAGTATTTATTTTTAAAAAACAAACTTTCGGAGAATAAAACTTTCGGACTAAAAAGTATTTCGGACAATTAACCTTTCGGACAAGATTTCGTCCAAAAGTTTAATCGTCCGAAAGTGTTCGGTTTTAATGTATACTACTAATAGAAAAAAAATCTAGGAACATTTTAATTTAAAGATTTTTTATATATGCAAATAATCACTAATTAGGAAGCGGGTTCCATTCATTTACAGCCAAAACTCATAGATAAATTTATAAATCTCTTCCCTACCTTATTATACACATCTTGAAAAATCCGGCATGACCGGAATTACAGCCACATTTCAATTTGAAAAATCCAGTGAATTCGGTTTTGGCCAGATTTCTTAAATTCAAATCCAGTGAACCTGTAATCACCATATCATCATATCACCAATCAGTACATCATCACATCACCACATCACCATATTATCATATATCATACCATCCCATCACCATGTCATCATATCATTACATCACCATATCAATATATCACCACATCACCATATTATCATATATCATATAATCACATCACCATATCATCATATCTCCACATCACCATATCATCATATCACCACATCGCCATGTTATCATATCATCATATAACCATATCATCATATCTCCACATCACCTTATCATCATATCACCACATCACCATATCATCATATCACCACATCACCATATTATCATATCATCACATCCCCATGTCATCATATCATCACATCACCATATCATCATATCTCCACATCACCATATCATCATATATCATATAATCACATCACCATGTCATCATATCATCACATCACCATATCAGCATATCTCCACATCACCATATCATCATATATCATATCATCACATCACCATGTCATCATATCACCATATCACCATAAAATTGACCTAAAAAGGCCTTTGATGTGGTAGATCACTGTCTTTTATTGAAAAGGTTAGAAAAATATGGAATTAAATGACTAGAGCTCAACTGGTTTACTTACTATTTGCAGGAACGAAAACAACTTTGTAAGGTTAACCCGAGTTCCTCTAGCATTAGTGATATAAGCTGTGGTGTCCCTTAAGGCTCCTGCCTTGGCCCACGCCTGTTCCTAATCTTTACAAATGACTTCACATTCTGCCTGAACCAACGAAAGGTTACAATGAATACGGATGATACCGCCAATTCGCATGCATCAGAATGCTTCTTTGCATTTCAGTACGTATAGGCAAAGATCTTGTAAAATTACAGAACTGGCTACATGGAAATAAGCTAGCTTTTAAATATTACAAAAACGCACTCGTTGAAAATAGGATCCAGACCTACCAAGCTAAAACTCGAAAAACAGACTGACGTCAAGCCATGTTTTGAAATAGGCGAGCATAATTCAAATTTTTTTGTTTGTCAGATGAATTAGTATCTTTCACTATGCTCACAATATAACTATCTTTGCAAGCCATCCAACTCTTGAAACTATTATTAGACACTTAGAAACAGATGATACTTCGGTTGCAAAATTGTTTTCTGACAATTACTTGCAACTAAATGATGACAAGTGTCACCTTATGGTATTTGGTGATAAACAGTTACAATTAGAAATTTGACAATTAATGAAAGTGAGTATGAAAAACTGCTAGGCATAACGTTTGATAAGAAATTAAGTTGCAGAAAGCATGTTGCAAAAAGGCCAACGAAAAACTCCATGCACTTGATCTCTTGTCCATCTATATTGATCCTATCAAACTAGAAATTTTAATGAATTCTTTCATTAAGTCATAGTTCAATTCTTGTCCACTTTTATAGATGTTCCACGATAGGGTGTTAAATTCAAATTTAAATCTCATCCAAGAAAGGGCGATGCGACTGATATGCAAAGGTAGTGAAACAGAGTATGAAAAGCTGATGAAAAAAACTTAAAACCAATCATCAACATAATCTGCAATTGCTAATGATTGAAATATACAAAACGAAACATAGCTTCAATCCAACTTTTAAGAGGGATGTTTTTACTGAGAATAATAATCAGTACAATTTGAGAAATGATAATAAGTTGCAACTGCCAGTAGCAAAAACAAAAACATACGGACAAAAAATATATTGAATACAGAGGTTATCTTTTGTGGTCCATATTACCAAAAGAAATTAAAGATTCCAGATCTCTATCTGAATTCAAACGAAAGATGAAAAATGGGATGGAAATTCTTGAATCTGCAGACTATGTAAAATTTTTGTTAAAGTTTAGGAGCTTTATAGTTATCGTTTGATATTTTATGTTTTAAACACTGTAATTAGGTTTTGTTGACATTAATTAGCTTTTAGCTCTTTTGTATGTTTGCCAAATGTAAACAAATTGATAATTTTTTAAAGATTGTTCATTTAATAATAGCATCTACTCTACAATACTATGTCTCACTAAAATTAGGCAGTATAATATTGGATGCTTCACATTGGATGAAAAACAAAAAGTATGAATAGTACATATTTATGTATAAATGTGAAAAAAAATATTAGAAGTCCATCAAATCTGGATCTTCCCAATCTTTGTTTCGGCGGCAAAATATGTAA
The DNA here is from genome assembly GCA_018155075.1 of Cassiopea andromeda. Lineage (NCBI taxonomy): Eukaryota > Metazoa > Cnidaria > Scyphozoa > Rhizostomeae > Cassiopeidae > Cassiopea > Cassiopea andromeda. The sequence goes on from WIPJ01000047.1 coordinate 249,676, forward strand.
TGTGTAGAACGAATAGCAATGGTCATGATTTTGGAAACTAGATTTTTTGGTTTATTTCTGGTAAATTTAGATCTTTTAACAGTTTTAGTAGGTAAACAAACGCAAGAATTGTCAAGAACACCCAAATCGTTCATAGACACATTAATAAAACTAATCTCCTGATACGATGGTGACATTACAGTAGAGACTTTTACTTATTCAACTTCCAGTCACTGTTAATCGTAAGATTGCTCTCAAAACCTACTGTTAGCTCGAGGATATGTACTGTCTTACTAGGCTTGTTAAATAAGATGAAATCAGTTCTAAAGGTGTCTCCACTAATGAAACAAGGAAATGGAAAACTGAAGGTAGATCAGCGTAGATAGATCAATATATGAAATATGAATATGAAATATGAATATCAAATATGAAATACTTTTTATAAGGCATAAGAGAGCCGAATCGTGCCTCCAATTATATCTTCCGTGATCAAGATATTGTTTTCAGCTTGATAAAATATGTTGCAAGGTTTCACTTTGTAGACCAAAAGGAGCAAGACGGCGATTCAGAAAGAGACCATGGAATATCTATGAGTCAAAACGCTTTCTGTTATCGTAGAACAAAATTATGAAATGAGCTCAATCAAGAAGCCAAACTGGCACCCTCAATGACAACTTTCAAGAAATCCACCCAATAGATGTAGTCTAAGCTTCATTTGATCTTTGATACTTATAACAGATTTTCAAGTATTTATCATTTTATGTAAGTTAGAAATTATTTAGAGCTTAGAAATTTTTAAATTATTTTTCTTTTCTTTTATAACAGGGCAGTTTTTAAAACAGTCATATCGCTGAAATTTTTGTATCCTGTATAAATATTTGAAACATATTTGAAATATATAAAAATATATATAAACATTTCACCATATTATCATACATCGTATCATCATATCATTTTCCTCAAAGGTTGACATAGAAAACATGATTTATCTAATCAACTAAATTAGCAAATTTCGAGGAGGTCATCTCGCAAACGAAATTTATTTATTAATAACGATTTCTTCGTTATCATCGCAAAAGTCGTTTTTTTTGCTTGTTTTGTCTCCAGTCAATGGAAGTTATACCATATAGCTATTGTCCTGTGGGGACTTCTTGAAGAAAGATATTTCCCTCAAATAAGACTCAACGAGAGATTATTTGAGGGGGCCTATTTGCAAAAATGATTTTTATGTGGGGGGCTTATCTAGTGGGGCTTATTCGAGAATTTACGGTGTATCACCATTTCACCATATCATCCAGGGGCGTAAATTCCGGGGGTGTGGGGTGTGACACCAACAGATAAAACAGAGCAGTTCGCAGGGCAGCTAAATCCCTTTGCAGGGCAATGACAGTATCAAATAGTCGTATCGCGTATAAATCCCAATGCAAATTCTGACTTGGATTATCGTTCCCTCGGCACAGTACCGTGAGATTTTGCTTCTAGTGCTGGACTGCAGGCACAGAATAAAGAGCATACGACACCAAAATGATTGGTAAGCGTAGCATATTCGTATTTAGTTTGCAGGTTAGAAGATTAGTTTTCCTTCAGAGCACAAAGATCAATGATGACAGCAGAATTCTCCCATGTTCCAAAAGGAAAATTTTTCTGGGGCAAGCCCTCAGACCCTAGTCTTCCTCCCACTTCTTTTTGACAGTAGTTACAGGCCTTTTTCTATGTCATCCAATTATACGACATGCATGCCTCCGTTTCCGAACCCATTGGGGGTTTGCTATTTGTGTTAACTTGGTGTACAACCAAGTCAGTAACTACATCCCTGGCAAGATCTTCTACATGGTAGAAGTACATCTTGGTGTCAATCAAATTGGGATTTCAATCGTTGGTACACATCACAGGTGTCCAGGGGTGGAAAAAGTCATTTTGAAGTGCTCCGTATCGAATTAATGTTGTATTATGGTGAAATTAAAAAGCCAAACTAGAGTGACAAAAAAAGAATAAGATCAAAAAAGCTCAATTTTCATTCATATTCTGGCTTGATGAAGCTGAGCATAGCTTCGTACGTATATAAAGTAAATGTTTGACGAAACCATTGTCAAGGTCTTCAGAAAAATGCACTGATTTCAAGCAATAATTACGTATCCCTAGAGATCTTGTAACACATTAAATCTACAATTTTCTATTATGTACATATAAGTATTATACTACGTAGAAACACTTCACCTTTTTAGCCAACATTATAATTATCTATAGTGTTAAATAAGTAAGCAAGAGGATTTCACATTGATAACGGTATTGTAAGGAAATCTTCCTTAGGTCCAAAAAAAGATTAGTTCATAACTTTTTTCCACAAAAACATAAAAGCCAAGGGTTTAAATTTATAACACTAGAATGTCCTGGACTATATTATAAACATCGGCCTGAATTTGTCAAAGGCAGAAAAAATTGATTGAAAATGTAGTGTTGGCCCTGATATGTGCATGATATTGACAGCTGATAAGTAAGACTACCAATAACTTATATCTAAGTGATATATTGTGTGGTTTGAATTAATTTTTTACGGTTTACATACCAATTGTAGCTGGTATGTATGCCTAGAACTTTATTACTATAATAGAAATACTTCAGAGAATCATATTTAGTTTTCAGAAGTAAATCATTATTTTGTGTAATATCTACAAATTAATCGATGTACTGGGATTGTCTTGTTTCCAGTGCAAAGCCAGAATTATATTTAAAAGTTTTTTCTACTTTTTTATGAGAAAATGGCAGGAGCCGCATAATTCATCGTAAAACTACAACATTATCTCCAAAATGCATGCATCTGGTATCCTTGCTGATGATGGTATCAAACCTAGATGGAAAAACCAAGTGTTGCCTGTCACATTCAAACCTGAGTCAATGAAAAGCTTTTCCACACTGTTGACACATTTATGAAATATAAACAAACTGTTTGCTCATATTTCTCAGATCTGTTGCAAACACTAGAATGGGCAATTTGGGTATTCTAGTTACACGCAATTTGTTTCGCATATCTCACTTTCATGTGAAAGTCTAGGATTGGTTCACCTTTCCAGCAATACTTCAATTAGACTCAGGCAATCAATTTGAGCTGAAATATGCCAATATTAGTCAATGTTGACAAATGCACAAAAATACGGCGTTTTGGAACTAGTCTGTCAAAAATGATATTTTCTAGCTATTCGAAAATAATATACAATTGTGCATCCTAGAAGGCCCCAGAGAAACCCAGTGCCCGCCTCTGGCTAAGAAATTTCGAAAACAGTGGCTTTTGTAACAAAGTACCCTAAAATGATACCTAAACATAATCTAGACCCCTGAAAGTACACTTTCTGCATTCTTTCTTTGTTTCATCAAAGAGATATAAGTACTTGGCTTCTAAAAAGCCCAAAAACGGTGTCAGGCAATTATTTTTAGATGAAAAATTTCAAAAAAGTGATTTTTGGCCTATGTGCCCAAATATGGAAATTTGGGCCTAGTCCAAGGAAAAAATTCACACCTTCTCATTCTTCATTTTTTGATTGCAAGGGGCATTAGATTTCACTTCTTACATAATTTCAACCAATCCTAAGCAATCACTTTTCACTAAAATATTACCCAATAGCAGTTTCTGACCAAAGGGCCCAAAAATGATGATTTTGGCCTAGACCCCCAAACTCAAATCTTATCACTTTTCCACTTTCACCACACTTTTCCCAATATTTGCCCATCTGGGCAAACTGTGCACATGATGTTGTATCTTATATTTATTACGACTGCAATGGTTTTCTTTTAGCATCTGTTATCATATAAAGGATAAATTTTAATTTTTCGCAGGGTAAAATCAATTTCTGCAGGACAAGTCCCCTCCCGTCAATTAAAGTATGGATGTTACGCCCCTGATGTCATTATATGATTATAGGCAGAATCAGAGTTGCTCGTAAGCGTCGCAATCAAAACCTACTCATAATTGCCACATTATCCCAACAATTATCTACATTTCCCATGTAAACTAAGCATAAACTTGTGTTTCAAACTATGGCTCTAGCACTAGCAATAAAACAACACTTCAGGACTTATGGATAATATCACATCGCCATTACTCATCTAAATCATAAATTGCTCGCAAGAAATGTGAAATAAAAGATTTCCATTTCTATTCAAATCTTTGTATCTTTTTAAATGTATGAAAACAATTTAAAACCATAACAATACCTATTTTACAGCACAGTGAAGGAATCTAATTTACGTTATATACTATATATCTTTAAACGAATTGAAAAATATTATCTTCTATTGCACGTGTGCAATGCATCTTTGCTTTTCCAATTTTTCTAAAGTTAAAGTCTCGTAACTTTTGAACTGCGTTGCAATTCACTCATCCGCTTTTGCAAATTCTCTTTATAAACATAATATCTTGAAAAAATAAAAAAGAAATGCCGTCTTTAATAATCAGTAACATCCTAATCTGCCACCATCAAATGAACTAAAATGTGTATATAAATAAAACTTGCAAAGTTCATCTACCTTTCTTTTAATTTGGCGACTTCCCTTTCTTCTTCTTCTCTGTATTTCTGCAGGAAATTCTCCAATTCATACATTGCAAAATTACAATACTGTGCGATCTGAAAATTAACGTAGAAATTTCTTCAAATCAAATCCTTGAGTGTATACACCAGCCATGTAGGCTGATCCAAATGCAACTTGACAGCACCACATAAATTTCTATTACAAGGGCGTAAAAATTGTCAATTTATTAGAAATTAACACCATAAGTATGAGCAACGCACTTCAACACCAAATTGATTCAATTACCTCGTGAGGAATATCTTGGTGCTCCGAAGTTTCCATTATAAAAATTTTTGACACATCCTACAAAGAATACGGACATCTTAAAAGGCTAACAGTAGAGTGTACCAAAGACGAAGGTAGCTTTATAAACTAAATTTATCAAGAACTTTATAGCTTGGTGGGGGCAACTCTACTATCATGTCCAGGGCCGTCGCAACGGGATTTTATACTTTTAGAGGAGTGTAAACTGGAAGCATCGCCAACAGGATGAAGGCGTGGCAGCCACAGCAAATTGACAAGAAAAGAAATTTTTGGAAACATGTGGAGAGACAGGGACGGAGGCGTCGTGGCACTTATAGAGTAGGGGGCCAAGTTCAAAGATTTTACAATTAAATTCAAAACCTTTATTTTCACTAACAGCAAAAGTCCGAAAATTTTCCGACAAAACATAAAACTTTCCTAAAATCCGACGATTTCAAAAACCTACCCTCCAGCCACGATGCCCATAGACTGGGATTTTACTTCTTGACAGCCATGACTTGTACGATGACTATAAATGTGATCGGCGCCCATTTTAGAGCCACAAAAGTAATAAGAAATAAAAGATATTTTCATGCTTCAACCAAAGGAATTGGTGACAAGACAATATGGGACTTCACCTTTGGCGAGCCAATTAAAAGGGGAAAAGAAAATTTGCGGCTTGCATAGGATTTACACGGACTTTTCGGACAAAATTCTATGACTTTTGGCCAAAAACCATAAATTTTACCGTTTGTGATTAAAACCCATAAGTTTCCACTGACCTTTTCTAGAAAACAGCTTTTCTCCTGACCTGAGGGGTCAAGGCTCGGACTACTGCCGACAGTTGCTATTTCTAGTACGGTGTTAACAGTATTGTTAACTTGGATCAACTTACAAAATTAAAGATAAACTGAAGAAATCAAATACTTCCGTGGTGATAAAAACGGAATTTTTTCCCTGACCTGCAGTATAAAAAAGCTATTTTCTCCCTGATTATTGCAGGTTTTCCTTACTTTACCTATCCCGGACTTTCCCTGAACTAACTTAAAAGAACCCTTTTCTCCCTGATTTTCCCTCAACTTATAAACCCTGTTGCAAATTAGAACTGTTGTTTACAAATGGAAGGAATGGATTAGAGTTGAATGTTCCTGTTTTCAAAAAATAAAGCTTCATCCAATAAACAGTTGATAGGCACAGTAAATTTTCATTGTTTATCGCTGTACAAAAACCAATGCATAAAGCGGTAATTAACGCACTTTAAAATGAGATATCGTGGCAGCTCAGAGCAATTTGTCGACAATTTCCTAAATTTGCTGACAAATCGTGGGATGGGGGTGAAGGGGGGCAGCCACCCCCATTAATTTCAGACTTGCAAAATGTAACAAAGGTGCATTTGTGATGGTTTTCAGAAAGCAATAGTCGACTACATACAAACCAGCATACAGGCGTGAAATTGCTTTTTCTTAAGCATTGGCGTACAGCCATTGGACAGCAAAGAGGCAGGTCAACTTTTCGAAGTGGCGTACAGGCAAAGCTTTGGCGATCAGACAAGGTCGGCGTAGCTTTTTCCCTTTTGTTCTACGTCGTCAAAATTTGATGAAAACATGTTAAGGTTTCGGTTTTTCCTTCCCAGCATAAAGATCAATGATGAAGAAAGAAATTTATACCCTATTTTGCAGGAGCGTTTTCAAAACTCAAATTATTTTTCTGGGGGTGAGCCCCATACCCCCAGTTTCCTCTATTTACATTACATATTTTCTCTGGCAGCTGTAGCATATCATCTACTCTCTCTCTCTCTCTCCACCCAACTATTAAGCGCGTAAGTTATCGTCTAGCACACAAATGACACGCAACTTGTGTTTCATGAAGTTTATGCCCCAAAAAAATGTGAAAGTACCTGCCACCGTTCCACAGGTGCGAATCATGCACCGATTATGCATAGTGTGATTTATGGCGTGGATATGCACTGGGCGTGGTCATGTGCCCCTTTTATGACTTGGCCCCCCACTTTTTAGGTGCTTCCTACGTCCCTGTTTGATAGAATCTGATGACAGTTTAGTGGCAACCTACTGTGAAAAACGATATCATATATCATTACAGTCTTATATCCTAGGTTTGAGATGTAGCCACCAGAATCAAAGAAATAGGTAACATTATACGGAACAACGTAAGTAAGAAATGTGTTGTGTAAAATCTTAATAATGGGCGCTGAACACAGAATTTTGGAAACCATGCCTTTTAAAATAAAGCAAAGTAACTCCACTTCATTAACTCCTTGATATTCCACATCAAATATGTGTCTATAAATAACACTATTTTTTCTATTATCAACAAATACTGAAATGAGTTTGCAAATCTTGAGGAAGGTAGAAAAACTTAGGAAAAATGTTCAATAACTTCGCATTCAAAAAAAGGCTGAGTCTCCTCGATTTAACGAAAGGGAACTACGCCTCCTGAGCTCCCCATGACTAAACTTTGGGTGGTGACTATGACGAAAGAGAAGAGTGTTGTGAAATATAGATCTTCCGCATTACTCTATGAGGCAAGATGAAAATCTCTATATACTATTGTGACTATTTAAAGCATTTCAGTAATATAAAGCCAGCGATCGATGGAGTATGAAAGATTTCAAAATTTTTGATAGCTACCTCGCAGGGGCCCAAATATAGTCTTTGTAGCAACGGCGAAATGTTTGGATTGATCTTTTTGATACCTTCAAAACATAAATCGATTGAGCATATGGTAATCACTTATTAAATTGAACTAAACACGTAAGAGCATAAAGTATTTAATACTAAATGGCTTTCCTTCCAAGGCATAGCAACAGACTACTAGCAGCCAATGTATTTATGTCCGTGTTTCAAATAATTGAATCTTATTGCTTAAATAAAACGCAATCCAACTCTTCACCAACTTTACTGAGTATACATGTTTGCATGTGAGAGTATCAATAAAACAACTCAACTTGAAACAAAACAGTAAAACGATCATAAAAAACAAACCTCCGCTTTCGTAAACTGTGCAGAGTATGTACTGAGTGGGTTTGTTTATAATCTGGAAAATCGATTGACAAGCTATAATAATTGTTTTACTTCCTAGATAGCCTAGCCAAGGAAACGAACGCCCTGTATCAAATTATCCGACAGATGCGCATCATGTTTCAAAGGATTGCAAAAGACAATAAAAGAGAATCAAAACTGAAATGATGCCGTTATTGTTCAAAGCAAATTTTGTGGCATTTGTAAGAATAGGTACTAACTTAAAGTGTATTTTCATTTACTGCACTGTAAAATAAACTCAACTGAAAACTCTGCACGGCTAAAAAGACTTCAAACCAACATCATTGCATAATTTGCTATAACTCTACTTAAATATCTGCAGCTAAATCGAAAACTTGAAGGTGCAATTGTAGCAAAGTTCTTTGCTTTGTGAATTGACAAACTCATCAAGTAGCAATACGAGCAAATACATGCTCAAACGCAGAGAGTGGAAAAACAACAGCCTGTTTATAAACTCCACAAAGCTTCCTTCAGGCTAAAGACATTCTTGATCCAAACAATACAACAAAACAAAAACGATAGCAAATTAGAGACAAAAAACCAAGAGACTATTACTTGAAACTTTTTAAATAACATGCCAATGACGTCTATTGTGTTCATTTTGTTTGTAACTCGTAGAGTTGTAGGTAACCCATAAGGTGGAACGAATGATGGTGTTTCAAATGTTCTGTTTTGCACTCCTTTGTAACAAATTACATGCTCATTGTTATTTGCTTGTTTTTGATATGAGCTTATGGTCGGTGCTTGGAAGGAGCATTCTCCTCTGGCGCTTCGATTAACTTTTCTTTCCGAAGAACTAGTAGGTCTTGCAGCCACCTTAGTAATAAAGAGACAACAGTAAAAATGGGCAAATAAAACAATTCAAACTGGAATATTGAAACAGAAATTCGAATAAAGTAAAAAGCAACTTTCACATGTCACATGACCATTATTAAATCTTACCCTCTGATTGGCTGATCTGACTTGGAGGGCAAGAGGCGGGAGAGAAAAATATATGGCCTACCATAATAAAGTTTTCCTCTGTGATAGTCCTTGACAAGAATAGCAAATTTATATTTTATTCACGAAGTGATTTATTTAAGACTTTGTAAACCATGTAGGGGTGTGCTACATATAAACTATATATTCGAAACACTATCTGCCCCAATGTCTCAAAGAATCTAAGACCCTTTCGTAGTTCTGCTCAGCTATACTACGTAGTAAAGGACTGTATAAAATCGAGAAATAGCTTAAATAATGAAAAAAACATAACAAAAAAATTAACTAAAGAACATCCAACGACTTGATTGTTAGGAGCATGAAGATACATGGTCACATCTCAACACAGGGTGCATTTCTTATAACCTGCACGCCGACGATACGCCAGGGAATATTTGCGGAGCGCCGAAAAATAAAGACTTTGCAGCACCATCCAGTTTTAAAGCCAAATACTCAAGAAGTTACATGCCTCAAACCTTTTTCTACTAGTTTCCACGCTGAACTCCGAAGATAGAGCTTTGTGCACTCCGAAGATTTCGGGCCTAAGTACATGGAATGCACCTTCGATATCAAATGGATCAACTATTTGGTTCTAGTGTTCATAATCTTGCTTCTGTCTTCTTGTTCTTCGTGAACCTGAGTTAGGTCTGTTTGGTATAAAGATAAAACAGAAAGTTTCACCTATGATGTCCCTTCTTGACTGTCTTTCTTGAGTTGATGGAAGAAGTAGTCCTTCGGCTTTAAATCGTCAGTGCTTCCGTTCGATCAACTGGCAACAACATACCATTCCTACCTGCAGATATCAACGTCCTTCCACAAAGATCACTGTCCAGACAATTGTTACTAAATTGTACATGCCAAAAACCACACAAAACAAATGAAATACCGATAAATAGATGCTGTTCACTGTACATAACAGCATACAGCTCACTACGCCAAGCAATATTTTCCCGCCACTTGCCCTCCAATTGAGGAGTAACCAATCAGAAGTTAGATTACGTAATGGACATGTGACATGTGAAAGTTGCTTATTGCACGGATAGCTCCATGACAATGAATAATACCATTTTTATTATTCTTCACAATTACTTTAATGTTGGCTAGAATATACAAATACAGCTAAAGAGCTAATTCATGCCAACAAAGTAAAACAAAGAAAAAATATTATACAATTCTCTGTAAGAGCGAAAGAAATAACACTATAAAATTTCTACTCCACTGACACAACTTTGCACAATATGCAGATGCAAGTGCTTCCATTCCATGATTTCATTTTCTGTTTGAAATTAGTTAGTGTGTCAGAGTCTTTAATTTCTTCCGGTAATGAGGCCATAAATGATGACCTATGTGCTGAATATTTTGAATTCCATACTTTTCTGTCTGTGCATTCGGCAATTGCTAATGAGTTTTACTTCTCGAATTACATTGGACATCTCTTTCAGTAGATATGCTTTTCATAAATGCTGGATTAAGATTATTTTTTGTTTTGAAAATTTCAATCATTAGCAACTGCAGATTGTGCTGATGAATGGTCCCGTATTTTCCTTTAGTTTTTCTAGCTTGGACTCACTGCCTTTGTATACCAGCCGTAGTGCTGTTCAAAAGTATGATTTAGTTTTGTATTAGTTGCCCTATCATTAAACATCCTATCATTAAGCAGTAGTTAAATTGTGAACTAATGAAAGAATTCATTAGAATTCCTGATTTGACGGGATCAATATAATTTGAGAAGCGAGCAAGTGCATGAATCTTTTGATTCGCCTTTCTACAAAAGTCCTCAAGATGCTTTTTGAAATTTAATTTCTTGTCGAAAGTTATCCCTAGAACTTGTTCATAGCCACTGTCCTTAATTTCTGAGTTTCCAATCTTAATTGTTGTTTCTGGGCTTTTATCCTCAAATAACATAAAATGGAATTTTTCATTATTAAATTTCAAGAGATGATCAGAAAACCATTTTACAATCACAGATCAGTCATCCTCTAATTGCGGGATAGAAATTCCAAGGTCTGAATGGCATGCAAAGACAGAAACCAGATATAAGTAATAAAGATGTAATAAAACTACATAAGGCTAAGTGTGCTTAAGCTGCTTTAAAACTAAATTCTCAACTCTCAAGACCTAATTAATAGAAACAATAATATGGAAAGTAACGACAGAATTTGTTTAGCAAGCAACGTCAGGGAAAGGCCATGGGACCTACTGCAAAGCACTGAAAAAGAAGAAGGAAAAGTTAGGTGTAAAGAG
>WIPJ01000047.1:275554-287752 GCA_018155075.1 Cassiopea andromeda
ACTAACGCTAACCCTAACCCTAACCCTCACCCTACGAAGAACCATAATACACGTCCAGGGTTAGGGTTAGGGTTAGCGTTAGTTCGTAACTTCATGTGAAGGGTTTTCCGCAAATTTTATTGCATAATATGAAAAAGCATGATGAATAAAGTAATCTAAGAAGATTTTTATGGAGAAATTCCTTAATACGGATCCTTAAAATCCGCCGGCACCTTGTGATGGCAAAGTGTGTGTTAAGCGGCCGTTATTACCCGATTTGACTGATTTCAGTACCTCTTTGGTATTGCGATAAATGTCACATTGCAATTATTATGTCAAGTGTATAGGAAAGGTAAGTAGAGCCCAGACTCCCACCGCACGTGCATTAGTTCATCGCCAGTATTAAATATAGGCGTTTTTATATTGAGAGTTATCTGAGAGATGTAATGATCGAGTTGACATGTGAATAAGATAATTATGAGAAAATAGGTGATTACTCTCCTGATTTATCTTGAAATAATACAAGTGTACATGGAGCTTTTTCACTTTCCATTTAAGTGCACGCATAAAGCATTAGAACTATGATTAGAACTCAAAGCTTTTGTCAAGAGGCTTTTTAAGAAACTTTTGATACAAAACGCTTTCATCACGTACAAGTGCATGGTTTTGATTGAATTTGCACTGAGTGTGACAATTACACACTTGTTTTTGTTCAGATATGGATAAAACAAACTCTACATGCTTTTTTTGTAAGGAACCTAGATCAAGGACTAGATCTAAGTGTTCCTTATTTTTTGACCTCTTTTATTCAATTCTAGTACTAAAAGTGCCTTAATAGTTCCTTAATTATCACTGCACATATAGTGCCATAAACAGGTTACAGACACAGGGAAACATCAAAATTTGAATGTTACCTCTAATTTTGGCTAGAACTCGTAGGTTGTTTATAAAATAGTACCGTAAAGAAAGCTTGTATTAGACTAATAACAGATGTTCATGGAAACCGTTTTAACTGCATTTAACGATAGCTTGTTCCCTTTAAGCTAACACTATTAAAGCACCGCTAACAGTTGCCTCAAACTAACACTATTAGATATGGCAATGATAGTTCGAGGTAGCATCTCATGGAACTACCTTCAGAATGACACCAAAAGAAGCACCTCCGTCTGCTCTTTTATGAAAGGTACATAAAGTTGGAGTGGAGAGTATTACAACTGCAAATTTTGTAAATATTGAAAAAATATTCATCGCACAATCCTCGCTTCTCTCCCTTTTTAACTTCTTTGTGCTTCTATTTTTCTAACAGTTTCCTTGTACTTTAGAAGTTGGTTGCTGTAAATAGTTCGTCTTAATTAGTTTAATGTAGAAAAGTAACTTTAAACAATGTCGTAATAACAATAAAACTACTTCTGCTCACTATTTATCCGGCGTAGGACAGTGAGCAGAAATGCTAAGCAATCTGCAACTTTTTGATAAATCTAAATTTTTGATATCAACTCTTTGACAAGAATGTGCTGGTGGCGGGAGGGGGAACATGAGCCCCATCTCCGATATTTTCAAAATTACAATAAAGTTGGTCAAAATTCAGCCATGGTGCAAGAGATATGATCACAGTATAGTTGGTCAAATGGTCAAGAAGCCCCCCTCCCAATAGAAGCTGCTTTGGCAAACGCTGCTCTTTGATATACCAATTGCAAAGATCTCAATGTTCTCGTGGAATCTTTGTACAATTAAATAAAAAGCATAAAAAGCGGTATTATGCCTCCAGGGGGAAGAAAGGATACCTTGAGTTGCTATGTTATTGTCTAATTTATATAGAGAACTATTGTACGGGGCAGGGCACATTACTGAAACCAGGACCATTTGATCAACTACTTTTATTAAAGAAACAGGTGACAGAATATTTTGGCCGTGCAAAATCTTTGACACTCCCAAGAAATATCATGAAGTTAGGTTCCTGAGCAGGAGGAACAAAAGTGCCTTTTATGAAATGCAATAGAATCCTTTCTTGGACATTGATATGGCAAACGGTGATCAAATAAGCTATATACACTCATTTTTGTAAGAACCAGCAAAATTGAGGCTCAGACTGGCTGTTCTTAAATTTTCCTAGACCTTGAGGCTGAATTGTTCTTGATTTGTTCTTATATTAGTAGCATTTATGCCATTTAGAAATACATAGCAAGACAATATACAAGACAACATTGAATGTTTTGATTGGTTGAGAGCCAAATGTTACAACCAAGATGATCTCTCTTAATATTGATGCTTTTATTGAAAAATTTTACAAACATTTATAAACAGACAATGTTAGTACAGTGCCTAATCTCGCTAGGAGCAACTAATTTGCGAAAACGGAGAAAAAATGTCTCAAGGCTATCAGTTCCCCTCAGGTTAGCAAGGAAAGGACATTTCGTGTCCATCTGTTAGTGGGAAGCTTCTGCATCGTTTTCCAAAATCACATTTTCCACCAAATTTCAGGTTGGTGTTCTTACAGAACTGTTCCTATAAAAATAGAGTGTATTAGGGGTCCATTTTATGACCGTAGCACAGCAGAGATGGAGGTTACCTTGATACTTCACGGTATTGCGGTATTCGGATTGAGGGTCATGGTACGTTTCGTTACCAGAGACAGGCCCATCAGACAGTGTAAAATACTAAAAAAGCTCAGCATTTCAGGCTAGTCATACATTTTCTAAAATTATTATGAAATGTATTGACTGAGTATAAATTAGCACAAGATTCCAGAGATGTTTAGGTCACAGAAATATTTTTCTCTTTATTTTTTTTTGACGGGATTGTGGCAGAGTGACAAGAACGAAACCATACTTATATGATATTTGTCATTTTCATATTCAGATCTCGTTTCACATTTTGGTAGCTGCAGATTTGAAGGATGATAGTGTCGCCCTTGATAATGCATGAATATCCACCAAATTTCAGGCTTGTGTTCTTATAAAACTGTTCTCATAAAAAACGAATCTAAACAGGCAGCACAAGACTGGAAGAGAGAGATAAGCCACCATGGGGGAAGGAGGGCACCTTGATTTGTTACGCTTTTGTTTAATTTATACAGAGAGCTTACGGAGTGTTACGACAGGTGAAGGTGGGTCTCAAAAGCGGTAAATTTAGCGTTACGTAATAGGTGAATGGTCCCTAATCGTTCCGGCGTGCCTAATTCGAATAAGCCCCATGAGACCTTATTCAAGGGGGCTTATTTGCAAAAATGATTGTTAGGCGGGGGGTTATTCGGAGGTCGAAGCTTATTGGAAGATTTACGGTAGCTACGTGCCAAAACAATCTGCATTTGTGGGCCAGAAAAAGTATCCTGGGTCTGATTTTCACAACAACAACAACAACAACAAGACAAGGACGCGCGTTCATTCAATGGTGGAAAGTGCTCAGCGAGAGGATGTGCACCTTTCGACACTATGCTCTTTTGCGAAAGTGGTTTTATGGATCTATTAAACAAAATGAAAGAAATGCGAATATTTTTGGAGACAGCTTCATGTATTTAGTTAGTAGTATATACTTCTTCAATTTTTCACATTGCAAGCATCATACCAATGATTGTTTACACATTTCGTTTGTCATTTGTGTACATCTCTGTATCATTAAGTTATTTTGTTCTAAAAGACAGTTGCCATTTATTTATTGCATGTTTTCTTTAGATATTCCCCCATTTTTTCATTGATACGATACTTTTTAAAGTTATAGCATCACATGGCCTATTATCAATATCAGACCATATAGGCTGAAGATGACCCCTTAGACGAAAGGAGTCATCCATAAAGGACGGCCGCACCTTAAGGGAGGGAGGACTTTATCAAAAGTGTGGACAATGGCGGACAGGTGGAGGGGGTAGTTAGATGTAAGTGGACATCCTTTTCAGAGAAGTTTTTTAGGAGAAGAGTTCACACTTGCAATTAATTCTCTTTGAAAATTAAGAGACAAAAAGAAATAGATACATTATGCACTTCTTCTGCAAAGAACATTTACTTGTCATATTTTATGCAGTAGTCTAATCATTTCGAACTAATATAAAGTATTGCAGTAAATACGTTTTACTTGCAAGTACATAGGTGCATTTGACAGTTAGTAGGTAGCTAAGCTATATAATATAGTAAAACATTACATCACAATTTGTGACCACATGGATAGGGGGAAGATGTTGTTATGCAAGAAATGGACATGTGTGGCAAGGGGGAGGGAGAATAGCTACTTGTACGCCTTAAAAGAAGTCCTGTAAGGCTTACAGATCATCTTAGCTTGTCATGGACTCAATGTATCAGTTTCCTATTGCAGCTTGGTAGGAATAAACCCTGCATAATTTTTTGTAGCATCATACAAATAGCAGAAGGTTTTAATTTTGCTCAATTTATAAATAGAAAGTCAACTAATATGAACATTCTTTTTAGAAAAAAAGAAGCATGTCAGCAAACTGCAGTGATCACATTAAAATTGTTGAAGTTGGACCAAGAGATGGGCTGCAAAATGAAAAGGCATGTACTGCAAATTTCAATTTGTAAGAAAAAGTCTATAAGATAATGGGGCTTGTAAGACCAAAATCTCAGGAAAATCACAAGCCTTGAGCCCCAGAGTAGAGTCTCTTTGCTTACCAGAAATCAATACTACCTCATTCATGCATTCAATATGTTAAGGATAAAATTTAAATATGAGTTCACAAGTTTGACAAAGATAGGTTATGCCTTTTTAGTCACTTATTCCTGTAAAAGTTCAGAACATGTTAAGGAAGTATCAGCTGCAATTTGGGAAAGGTTAGGAAAATTGATGCTCATGCAAAAGTGGTTTTCTTATAAAATGATGTCTACATTAATGGTGTGATACTCTTTCTATGAAGTATCTCACCATTTCAACGCAATTTACAAAACTCTTCTACAGTCTTTATCAAATGAACCCATGTACATTTCCATTACAACTTTATGTTATTTTTCAAATTCTATAATTATGAAAGCATATAAGCTGCACAACTTATGCTTTTTGTAAAACTTCCTTTCAGTACAATATTTTGTAGACTGCCTTAACTTTCCTTAATTGATTCATTCATTAATGTTATTAACAGATTTCGAGTCTACTAGCATTTTTATTAGCAATCGCATTTAGTCTTTATTAAATATCAAATGCACTGAGATTTTTGCTTAATGACTCATCATTTTCTGCTGGACTGGGTAGAATTTCACACATCTTAAGATATCTTCATATGGTGTAGAAAATTAATGGTAGCTGCTAGTCTATTTGAAAATTTTACACTATAAACATAATGTTTTGTTTGTAGTGCACATGATACTTTTAAATAGACTAGTAAAGTATGGCTGTCATGCTTCATGTTGGATTGTCTACTTCATTTACAGACTATTGTTCCTGCAAAAGTAAAAATTGACTTCATCGACAAACTATCTGAAACTGGATTAACTGTCATTGAAAGCACAAGTTTTGTTTCCCCAAAGTGGATACCACAGGTACTCATGTATATTTCTGGAAGCCATCATCTATCTAGCATAACTTTAAAAACACTGTTGAAGTTAATGGAGTTTCAATTTGCTTGTTAATAAAATGCTGTTGTGTTTAGTTTGCAGACAGTAAGGAAGTCTTTGGACAAATCAACAAGGTGGACTATGTTTCATATCCAGTTCTTGTCCCAAACATGCAAGGTTTACAGACTGCGGTAAGATATTGATTTGTTTCACCTGCAAATACATTGAAATTATTTTCTTTCTGTATCAATTAAAGTATATACAATCATGCCTCTCCTATCATGCTAGATGTTCTTGGCCCAGTACAATACTGTGTCTAAAGCAACATTGTTTGTTGCATGCAAAATGTCTGCTGTATACTTTTGATCTAGTTTTCACATTCAAGAAGATGCTGCATTGTTTGCAGTTCACCACTGGTGTATCTTGGGCTGTCACTATATCCCCAGTTGTGCATCTGGACAGTAACTCATCCATATCCAGTGTGGAGCCTATTGAGGCTTTTCCAGTGTGTCCATCATAATTTGTGTCCTGCTGGAAGGGTTTCTGACAATTCACTATGCATTTTGATACTTTGTGCATTATGCAACAAGTTGATCCCTTTAAGGATCAATTATGCCTTATTCTTTTAATACCAGATTCAATTCTGTAGTTAATGACATAGCTGTGAGAAAAATAAAACTGCTCAACTCAACTTTGGTCATCAGCAATGGGATTCTTTTATAAATGATGTACTGGCTGGGACATTATCCAATTTATTATGTTCAAAGTGCAAGAGGCTTCCCATCATCTTTTTAGCATCCTATCAGTAGATAAGTAGAACTGATGTCCTTTTGAAGCAAAAATGTAAAGGAGAAGCATTTGCCTTGAAGGAGAGGCTGAAAGAAAATGTAGAAAGAGTTTGAACACTTTATGTTAATCTTAGCACCCTCTCCCCTAGTCTGCTTTTCTTAACAAACCATATTAGTTTGGGGGCCATTGAACACCATATATTGTATACATGCATACATGGTTTGTTTTATGTAGCAGGTCAGTAAGTGTCAACATGGAGCTGATGTGGATCTGCTGTACTACTCTAGTTTAAAATCATTATTGTTGCTAGAACATGAATTGTCTATACAGTATATCCTCTGTATTATTGCCTGTTGAGCATCCCACACTCAGTTTAGTTAATGTTGATACATTATTTGTCATTTGTACCATGTTGGAATCATTATTGTTTAAACTCTGACTAAAATATTGGGCAAAATTATTTATACTGTAGCTGCCCAGGCCCTTAATGTCACTTGTAAGTGATTGGTGGGAAGTCTATTTTTCATTTAAAACAATAATTTCCCTGCATTCAATTGAAGTTGGTAGCAGGAACATTATGTTTCAAGTATGAACTTTCTAAGTAACCAAATTTGCTTTCAGCTCAAGGTTGGCGTTAAAGAAATTGCAGTTTTTGGTGCTGCTTCTGAATCTTTTTCTAGGTATATCAAATACTAATCAGTTTTTGAATAGCCCATAGAAGCATTGTTGCACTTCCATTCTTTCCTAGATGTTGAGATGTGAGAGACATTGAGAAATTCTTGCTTTTGCAACATAAATGATGATGACTATAGATTATTCTATCTTAAGTAACCAAAGGACAATATTCCAGAAACCTCTATTCCACATATTTTAATTTGGTCATTTTGGTAACTGATGTCACTTTTGAAAGTGGTGGTTGCTTTCTCACACATTTTAGTGATTTGTGCTGCCTATAAGTAGCTTTGATGTATCCCCTACTAGTGTTCACATGTAATTCACACCATTTCTACTATTATCAAAATTCTCATTCAATCTTTTGGTCTCTGTAAAATTATGCACTGACCAAAAATTATTTTGTTTTTCCAACCATAATTCACTTTTAATCATCTTCATTTTGTATAATATAATCTACTGTGAAATAAGTAGTAGAATCTTATAAGCATGTTGCTTTTTAGGAAGAATATTAATTGCTCAATAGAAGAAAGTCTAGATAGATTCAGATTGGTTTGTACTGCAGCAAAGGAGAATTATATCAAAATACGAGGGTGTGTAATTTCAGCATTTAATGAGTGACTTAAGTGTTATAATGTTACATCTGTTTGTTTAAGATGGGTTGCTTCCACAAGATGTGTGATGCCTCTTTAATCTTCAGTTAATAGTGAGTTCCTAATGAGCAGCTTAATTCAAAGTTAAGTGCAACCTTGTGAGTTATATACATGCTTTCCAATGAGGCTCCTTTCACCATTCTAAGAGCCTGATCCATTCAAATATACTCTGTCAAATAGTCCATTGTGAAGTATCTATTCCTCATCCCCATTGTCTTCTGAGAGCAGATTTGCAACCAGGAAAGCTAGAAACTAGCCATGAAATTGCTTGGTAATTAAAATTTGTCATATTTTTGAAGGTATGTCTCATGTGTTGTTGGTTGCCCTTATGAAGGAAGAATAGAACCAAAAGCAGTTGCAAAGGTTTGCTGAATATAGTTGTCAGTTTTGTCACTAACATGTAGGGTCATTCCATGTCAAATCACCTGATCTTTTTTGGATTTTTGAACCAAGTGTCTTAGATTTTCTTCATTTTCACCTAGCTGGCACAGATTGATGAGCAAGCTTCTCTATCAAAATTTGAGTTCATTTGGAAGTACTGTTTTCAAGAGATTTCTATTTTGGCCTAGTTGCTGTTTTACATCCCATTCTCACAGCAGGCTGGAAAATTTAATTTCTGATATTTCAACAGAAAATAATCAGAAAAAATTGAAACTAACCATATATAATTAGTTTTTCATGTATAATTCAACAAACTACATTACAAAACTTTAGAAACAAGTTGAGCACTTCAAAAATATGTATTTATGATTTTTTGAGCATGCCCTATGCTATGGCCCATAGCTCAAAACACCCCTAATTTTTTTATTTTGTTGTAAAATCTTCTTCTTCATACTTGAAACTACCTCTGTGAGAAATATTATGTTGGAGAAATGTTGGGTAATTGCAAAATGAGATATTCACTTTTAGGTTAAAAATTGTGCCAATGAAGACATTGGCTTGCTAGGAACACGTGAATTCACCACTTGAATTTTTTTCCACCTTTTCCTCCTACCTTCCTTTCCTTGCCAGCTGTCTGAGTATATACTCCTCTTCACCTGAAATACCACAAATTTCTTTGTTGTTATCATAATCAGCAGAGCATTGCATGATCTCTTTCACCAGTTACTTCCCCAGGCAGGCCTATTCTGTAGCCATATCCTTATTGCAGTGTTCTTAATCACTACCAAAGTCTCCACTAGTTGGCCAAATGAGCTATGGGCCATAGCATAGGGCATGTTCAAAAAGTCATAAATACATATTTTGAGGTGCTCAACTTGTTTCTAAGTTTGTTGAATTATACATGAAAAACTAATAATATATATGGTTAGTTTCAAATTTTTCTGATTATTTTTCTGTTGAAATATCAGAAGTTAAATTTTCCAGCCTGCTGTGAGAATGGGATGTAAAACAGCAACTAGGCCAAAATAGAAATACCGATCTCTTGAAAACAGTACATCTAAATGAACTCAAATTTTGATAGAGAAGTTCACTCATCAATCTGTGCCAGCTATTTGAAAATGAAGAAAATCTGAAACACTTGGCTCTATGATCCAGGTGATTTGACATGGAATTTGACAATGAGCTCCTCTCATCTAAGGTCCAGTTTTGTACCAGATGTGCACTAGCAATCACAAGCAAAACTGAAAAGCTAGATGTCAAAAGACTCAGGTGGTTTTGGGCCATACTAAAAAGTGCCCACCCTGTGAGGCATTGGAACAACAGAAAGAACATGTGGTTTTTTGAGAATTTTAGTAGCATAGATGTGATTAAGTAACAAAGACTGCCACATACAGGCTCCTTTCCTCATCTTACATACCAAATTCAATTGCAGCTTTGAAAGTTGACAAAACATCCAAAAAATGCCAAACATAAAGGAAAATTTTGAGGAGAATTTCTTTAATTTGGTATAAGGAGAATTTCTTTGATTTTTCCATGAAAATTTCATTTTCTTTTTTCCCCTTGTGGTCAGCCAAATTTCCTTAAGAAGGAAATTTCCTTAAAAGTGGAAGCACTGGAACAAAGGAAGACTAGCACAATGTAGGAGGGCGATTCCACGCTTAAACATCACAATTATGGAGTTGTCAACTTCTTTGCTTATCGTGAGTCACTTTGTAACCCCTTTAAGAGGTCTTATGGAGGCCCATGAACCCCATCACTCCCCCCAGCCAGTAGGCCAATGATAGTAGGGACTTTGGAATTTGTCAACACAGCCTCAGAAACAGTATTTCTAATTTTTCAACTTTTCTATTACATTGTCAAGACCTGTAATGTCCATTACGCCATATCTGTAATTTCCGTTACGCAAAACTTTTAAGTTTGCACAAAAATGGAGAGCATTAGAAACAAATAACCATTACTTTTCACAAATTTCAAATATCTGTAATTCATATTCAGCTAAAATGGTTTGATAGAGTTAGAGATTAGGTTGAGTTAGCAGTTTGAAAAAGTGAATTAACAGTTGGTGATATTCTGATGTAATGTCCGTTACAGTCACACAAATATCAATAAGTCAAACAGCAGATAAACAACAATTTTTAGTTGTTGTGGAAATATAACTAATCACATTGAGTTAAAATGTTTAAGTCTTTTTGAAAAGTGACTTATCAGTAAATATGAATTTGAGGCAAAACATAGTAAATTTCTTTGAACTGCAATGTCTGTTACATGGAATTGCCCAGGAGGTTGTCAAGTGCCTTATTAAAATTTGGAGCTTAATCAATCAAGTACCTAGCATTTGCTCATTTCATGGCCTGGCGTGAAAGATGCTAAATCCTGAGCCGTAAATAAACCTGAAACATTTACCGTTAGAGTAAACGATGCTAAAGAAATTAGAATTTTTTCAAGACTGGCATAATGGTGGTACAGGATATCTTGTTGAGCAAAGGTCATGCAAATTTGTGTTTTAAACTTTATGCCTTTTACATAGATCATCTCTTTCTACCTGGTGAGTTCCATAGCTATGTATGTTATATACAAATTAATCTGATGATGGATTTTGAGTGCTGGTAGCTTTTAAGAGAAGGTCAGAGTATTTAATTTGAGAAGACCCTCTAGCATCAGCAGCTTGGAAGATTTGAGTATTGGGTTTGAGTGGGAATGGACAGGCTCACATTTTATTACTATTTTCGGGAGACCAATCAATGCTAGCTTGTAGGATCTACACAAAGACCTCCCACTAGTAAGCCGTAGCTGAGAAATAAAGAGAAAAAGTAGTAGAATAAAGCTAAAATTTCTGTTTGGAGCTGATCTTTAGTTTTGACGGAAATCCTAAATGTTTTAGATAGCTTTTGGTGAATTTCCTGAATATCATATCTAAATGAAAGATATACGTCCATTAGTGCACCTAAAAATTTAACATACGTGACTGTTTTTTTAATTTTTTCCAAATTTTACATTAATATCAACTACTAATTTGTTATGAGAGTGAAAGATAACTAAATAAGTTTTATTATGTTGAGAGACAGTTTGGAGTCACTTTTTCATATTTGGCAGTTCGTTCTTAATTTTTTGCCAACTTCTCGTTATTAGTAAATTCAGTGTAAAAATTGAAGAGAAAATTTGACACCACATGACACTTGTTTTTTAAAGAGAAAATTTGTGCCCGTTAACTGAGACAATCTGTCCTTGATTGGAGACATGAGTGCGATCATTGAAAAACTACACCTTTTATAGCATAAGGCTCTATCTTCTTCAAAAGAATTAAGTGAATGACAGAGCCGAAGCCTTTTTCTAAATCAGCAAATATGCGACGGACAAAGCTATTGATATCAGAGTTGATTTGATTGCTTTTTCAAAACCTTTACTGAAAATTGAAACTACAGATATCGTCCTATAATTTGCAGCTAATGAATAATCATCCTTTTTTTAAATGGGAGGAGTTAAGCTAGGCTTCATGCTTCACGGACAAATACATTTTTGTTGAATGTAATAGCTCAAGTACCATAAAAGCCATTTTAACATAATTACATAATCTACTTGAAGGTTGCAAAGACAATGGTTGATATGGGTTGTTACGAAATTTCTCTTGGTGATACTATTGGAGTAGGCACACCTGGTATGTTCTTAACCTTCTCTTATAAAAATATATTCCCTAGTTATATGCAACATGTACGATGAAGGGTTATAGTGCTACCGGAATATTTCTGTCTTGCGCTCAACACCATCGTAATACTTTAATAATTTAAGCATTAAACCATAAAGATGATGAAATGGTGAATTAAGTGGATAGTCCTGCTGGTTAAGAATCAATTAATAACGATCTTTGAAACTGATGTCATGCAATAAGTAATAATTTCGTTATTTTTTGTTCTTTTTTGCTCTAAAGAGAAAGGTATTATTTTAACGTTAAAATATCTAGCCAGACCTCCTCTTTCAGGCTCAATGAATTCAATGCTTAAAGCAGTTTTGCAAGAAATACCAGCAAGTCAATTAGCAATACATTGTCATGATACATATGGTCAAGCATTGGCAAACATTCTAACTGCCATTCAGGTATAACACCTTACTGTTTTTGTTAGAATTTTCTATTTCAATAGTTGTGAGCAAGCAACTATCTTAAAAAGTCAAATTTGAGAGCAAGCAAAAAAATAAACCGAACTTGGATATATATATATATATATATATATATA